>ML780211.1:615544-650100 GCA_009831015.1 Picea engelmannii
GACATGGGATCTTGTTGATTTGCCAAGTCACAAGAAGAGTATTGGTGTCAAGTGGGTTTACAAAACTAAACTCAATGAAAAAGGGCAGATCGAAAAACACAAGGCAAGACTTGTTGCCAAAGGATTCTCACAACAACTTGGTATTGATTATGGTGAAACTTTTTCTCCAGTAGCAAGATTAGACACTTTAAGGACTCTATTGGCCATAGCAGCCGAACACAAATGGCAAGTATACCAGATGGATGTCAAGTCATCATTCCTGAATGGTTTTTTAGAAGAAGAATTTTATGTCGATCAACCACCTAGATTTGAAGTCCAAGAATAGCCAGCCAAAGTATATCGGTTGAAGAAAGCCTTGTATGGCTTAAAGCAAGCTCCAAGAGCTTGGTACAGCAAAATTGACACTTATCTGATCAAAATTGGTTTCAGCAGAAGCCAATGAGCCAACTCTTTACACCAAAATAGATCAGCATGGTAAAATTTTGATTGTATGTTTATATGTTGATGACATGATCTATACAGGAAATCTTGAGTTAATAGATTTTAAACATGCCATGCAATCTAAGTTTGAGATGACAGATCTTGGCATAATGAAATATTTTTTAGGGATTGAGGTTGATCAATCAACCAAAGGCATTTTTGTCTGTCATCAAAAGTATGCAACAGACATCCTCAAAAGATTTTTCATGGAAGAATGCAATCCAGCATAAACCCCCATACCACTAGGCACAAAATTGAGCAAGAACGATGAAGGTCCTACAGTGGACTCTACCCTGTACAAAATTTTAGTAGGCAGTTTGTTGTATCTTACAGCAACTAGGCCTGACATTATGTATGCAGCCAACCTTGTTTCCAGATTCATGGAATCCCCCAAAGATTCTCATTGGAAAATGGCGAAACGAATTATGAGATATGTTGCAGGAACTCTCAATTTTGGCTTATGGTACACTAAATCTGATAGTAATCAACTTTATGGTTACACAGACAGTGATTTTGCAGGCAGCCTAGATGATAGGAAAAGCACATCTGGACATGTTTTTCAACTGGGCACAAACCTAATCTCATGGGCATCAAAGAAGCATCCAATTGTTTCAATATCTTTTGCAGAGGAAGAGTATGTCGCTCCTACCTCAGCTTCCTATCAAGCTGTGTGGCTGAGAAGAATATTGAAAGATATGTCACATACAGAAAAGGATCCAACTCCTATTTTTTGTGATAATACTTTAGCAATTTCTCTATCCAAAAATCATGTGTTTCACAAGAAAAGCAAACACATTGACACTCGTTTTCATTTCATACGCGAGCTAGTCAATAATGGTGATATTGCACTACAATTCTGTGGTTCTCGAGATTAGCTTGTTGATATCTTTACAAAACCACTAGGAAAATCGGTTTTTGATTTTCAGAGACAACACTTAGGCATAATTAGTGCTGATGTTTATAACTGTTGAGTTTAAGAGGGAGTGTTAAACATAATGTAACCTCAACAGGCTGACTGTACACTGCCAGTTGTCCTGGCCAGCTGTACTTTCTATTCTTGATTTGCTTGAGCCTATTTAGCTTAGCTATTTCTCTTTGCATTGTACTTACTTCTTCATGTACTCATTTTGTACTCTTCTTCATATATTCTAATATACTATTTTATGTTCTATTCTTTCTCTCTGCATTTCTTGCTTCACAATTTATCAGCTAGAACATTATGCGTTAACCATAACTTTGACCTTGCTCTCGTGCATACCTGGTGGACTCAATATTTTGGGTGGTAGGTGGATGACTATATGTTCAATATTTGAAACCATCACCAAATCAAAATATACTCTCGGAATGTGTGCAACCATGTAAAACTATGAATCTGCCACAGAAAAATAACTGATTGTTACAGAAATTCTGGTAATTGTTATTAGATCATATATAAAACATTCCCGTGCATACCTTATCATGCTTTTTCCTGAAAAAATATCTTGTATCTAAATCTAATTATTGTATTCTCCTCAAAACCCATGTCTTGGAATTCTTTAATTCATCCTCGTTGTCCTCCAAATGACATGCAAAGATCATCCCTAAAAGTATTTTGCTGCAGGAAATTTGGTTGCTACAAAACTTTACAAGAGAAATTTGGCAGCGATGGAAAAGCTTTGGAATCACTGAAAATCTAAGAATTACAGATACTATATTGTTATGGAGATATTAAATGGAAAAGTAAGCTTTGATATTGTGCAATAGTCGTTTGCAATATTTGTCTGAAAGAAACCGTGTTACTAAGGTAGAAATCAAATTCTAGAATAATGGAATGATTGAAATTATGTTGTTACAATATACCTCTTTGTTTTCATGATGATCTATATGCTGTCATGATGATCTAAAACTCATGATTAGATTATGAGTACCAGATTCTTGCATGTTTGAGACAAAAAAAGTATTATAAATACTGTCTGAAGAAGTTTTGAAGATGGTGGATGAAAACCTGAAGATTGTTAATGAAGATTTCAAGATGGATGATGAAAATATGATGATGGAGGAAAAAATATGAAGATTGTTGATGAAGATTTTGGAATTGTCAATAATGAATTTCATGATAGAATGCATGAAATTCAAAATTGTGCCAAAAAAATTATGTTGCATGTTAGATTGAAAAACAGGTTAATGTCTAACATTTTCTTTGAAAAATAGGTACAAAAGACTTATGGTAGCTATTGAAAGTCATTGTAACTATAGAAAGTAAACAACAAGCTTTGGATTGAAATATGGAAATCAATACTTTCTCTCTCCCACACCAAGGATGATGCATTTCCTCATGCATCCATGCTAGAGTCTGAAAGGAGAGGATTATAGAAAAATTGAAGTGTTGTGTAAATTATTGAAAGCATAGGAGTAGGATCTGAAATCAACTCTATACATTTTATTACTTCCACTTATGATGCTAAAAAAAATTGGAAATGTTGTTTTGTATATCTCCTAATATTCATTTGTAACCTGAATCCATGGTACAATTCTTGCCATGCGAATGTATGTGCTAACATATAGCATGGAAATAAATTATTGGATTACTGGCCATTAATGTATATTGTCAACCAATGTGAGATCACTCACAATTTATGACAATGAGAGTCAATGTACTTTAGTGCATTCTGACATGTACAAATAGAGGTTTTGAAGTCGAGTCCCCTACAAAATATGACAGTTAGGAGACATTAATGCATTCCCACTATTTTCAATGAGGAAACCTCCCATTGATGTATGCAAGATCCAAGGCACTAGAAAATCTATGATCTTGATCCCATATAGAGTTTTGAAATTGATAGGAAAAGGCCTACTTGAAGGAATCCCAAATCATCTAGTATTAGAATAGAACAAAAATGATTTAAAGAACCAATATTGAACCAACATGCAAAAAATATTGATAATTTTTCCTGCCAAATGTCTGGTTTTCAAGCAAAACTCATGTCCAATTCTGCGAGTAAATTGGTTTTCACAGCTCGAATTATTTTTATCTTTACTCTTTTGTTTATTCTTCTACCCTATCCTACTTTACTTGAAAAACAAAATATATTTCAAGTATGGGAATACTTCCAATGGAGCCATGTGTGTAAAAAGATTACAAATAAACTCATATTTAGGTTTGAAAGATATACTTTGATAGATACTAGAATATAAGAAACCAACTTCTTTGATTGATATGATGTAAATAATTACTAAAGAGAGAAGGAATGTTGTGAACTAATATATTCCTCGAACCATAATTCAATCTAGTCATAATTCCTTTGGTTCACTTGTTTATTTCCACAGCTTTATATGTCGTCCTTTTTCATGCCATGAATATATTATACTATTTTTTGATTGGTATCTTGAATGCATAAATGATCTCATGAAAGGAATGATATAAATTTCTCATTCTCATGTTCTAATGTCTTCTCTCAATTAGGTAGTTTCCATGGATGTTTGATATCTTCTAGGTCTTCTTATTAATGTTTCTCATGGAATTTTTGGTCTTCTATCACTTCTCTGAGTTTAGGTGTGTTTCTGAATGTTGTTAGGATTTTATCCTTTTGAGATGAAAAGATATTTCCAAGTGCTAATAGGATTTGAGAGATTTCTTTGAGTAGAATTCTTCTTTACTCAAGAGATTCTTGAGCATGCTTGAATTCTTCTTGTTGATTGGTACTCCCTATCTTACACATGGATTAGTGTATGGAGGATTCTTACAACAATTTGAAAATAAATAAAATCAACAAATATGAAAGCACACTACTCAAATCAAACTTATTCAATTTGAAAACCGGTCATGTACCTGAAATATGCATGTTATTAAGATCATGTTGTCACTAATTTATATATTTACATGAGTTAGTCTTTCTACGAGTTAGTCTATTCATGAATCCTACTTAACATGACTTAAATGGTTGAAGAGAGACTCACTACATATCTACTTATAGAAAATGCATTGGGATTTTATACTATAAAGAATTTATAGTAAATTCATTTTTGCATCTTAGTGTATCTTTTCCCATGCATTCATTCATATATGCACTTAAATGATAAAAAAAAAAACTAATTCATTTTTTCACTTCCCCAACAATATTGCCATTAATGTTAGTGAGTTCAACTAGGTGAACTCTACTACATTAAATCATCAACCCTGTGTTCAGAAACTGATGAAGTGCATGAAAAATATATGCAAGTATTAGCTTCTAATCTATCTAAGATATTACTCATGCAAAAGTAAAATTGTTTGTTGTTTAGTTGCATAAACAAAGTTTTTGTTTAGCTACAAAAAAATAAGAGTAAATGCAAATACTAGGGAAAACAATTTAATAAAATCATAGGAACGATTCTAAGAACTTAAAATAATTAACCTATCGGATTATTATCTATAAAACAATCAAAGGGTTTCAATCATCCAATTAATGAATGTTTATGTGACTAATGTGAACAATATTTTATGCAATTAATAACTTGTGTGTTAGTCTTCTTGTGTGTTAGAAACATAAATAAATAAAGTGCAGTAAATGAAAGAATAGAAAATGTAATCCACACAACTGATAAACTAAACAATACCAACAAAAAAATAAGCAACACACTCCTCCTCAGGGGAGCCTCTTGGCTTGGTGAACGTTGCTGGAATAAAACTATAAGACTGAACTTACAAAACTAAAGCACACGACTTATTCAATTAACAATAACTAGAGATCTGATACTAATATTAGATAAATGATATATAAGTACAAAAATTTGATATCATCTCTAGTGTTTTTTGAAGGCTCCTAAGACTGATATTTATATATTACAAATGGGATCTTGTAGACTGAAAACCCATAGATCCTCAAACCAACCACAACAACAGATCTCGGAAAAATCGTTTTAGAAACTTGCGCATAGATCCTAGAGATTTCACTTTTTTAGAAAACCACTGATTTTTCATATATCTAGGCTTGTTCTTCATAAAACCCATGTCCCCAATTTTTTAAATTCATCTTTATCATTCCAAAAATTGCGTCTCAAGATTGTTGCATGGAAACTACTGTTAAATTCGACTAGATCTTTGACCACGAGATAGAGGCTCAAATGTGTGACTTAGGTGCAATATAAACAACACAAATCCATCTTATAAAACCTATCTATAATACTCATATGACATACTTCTAGCTGGACGGGTGCAGATACACTAACAAACGACTGTGGTCAAAGGAACTGAACTAAGAATATCCATCATTAGCAAGATTAATTTAAACCATTTGTAACTTACCAAAAACAAAGGAAATTATGAAAATGCACAACATTATACCTCTTTGAGCTTGTTAAAGTGATTAGCTTTAGAAGTATAAGAAGATGTGATAATAAGAGTAATAATTAGGTATAGGAGTAGAATGAAAATGATCAAAAGAGGGCCAACTAATAGTGCAAAAGATGTCAAAATAGTGGGCCAACAAATTTTCCACCGTGTTTCCATCCAATACCCATGAACCATATCTATAGCACCCTCTTGAAGTATATCCTTGTAGGGATACCTACA
Source organism: Picea engelmannii (assembly GCA_009831015.1). Lineage (NCBI taxonomy): Eukaryota > Viridiplantae > Streptophyta > Pinopsida > Pinales > Pinaceae > Picea > Picea engelmannii. The sequence continues at coordinate 621,555 of ML780211.1, forward strand.
AATAAAGGCCCAACAAACAAGTTCATCATTTGCATATATTTGCACATTGAATTGTTTGCAATTGTATAATGTCTTTGGTGTGGTTCCAACATTTTCTACATGCATTCCAAATTTTTTTTGGGGTAGTCACTAGTGAAACAATACTATTTGTATTGTTCTATGTGCAGTGCTAACATTGTGCAATTTTGATTTTTCAAGAGTTTTCATTGTGTTAGGGAGTTTTTTCACATAGAGTTTGATTTACCTTTGTCTCTTTCATTGACTTTCTAACACCCAATAATGATATATTGTTAGTTAACATCTTGGAATTTAACAAGCTAGAGAAATTTGAGCTTATGCTAGAACTTATTCATCTTTGAAATAAGTTTTGAAAACCGAATCAAGAGAATATCATACAACACGATAAAATGTTTTGGGCCCCAAATTGTTGATGTTGATGTTATTTAAGAAGTTGTCATCAATATGGATACTAGTGTGATTACCAATTATTTTTGAAATGTTAGATGGTGCACCTATAGATTTAAAATCCTATCAAATTTAGACATGTACATATTCATATATATAAATTAATTTTTTTACTCAATACTAAACATAAAAAAAAAAACACTTAAAATCAACTATATAAACATATATTTATATTAAAAAATTAAAACAACTTATAATCAACTATAAACACATATATTCATATATGAAAACTTAAAAATTATATTTATGGAGATAATTATTTCAGGTATGATCATGCTTCCTTTGGCATGCTCTTTTATTCCCCATAATTATTCAATTTTAATTCTTATATTTGATGTCTTTCCTAACAAATCAAACCAACCATGAAATTAACAAACCAAAACCTTTCTTAACAAAAAAAAATCAAAATGAAACCAAAGGAAAGATATTGATGCCATGATGTTTGATAGTAAATTATTTAACCTTTACCCCTCCCAAATATCATGAAAACACATGGTAATAATAATCTTATTTGAATTTTCCAAAGGGTGCACTACAAGTTAAGAAATAACACTAATATCCTCCCAAGAAAGGAAACTAGCAACAAAACAAATACTATAAAACTTTCCAAAAAAAATAAAAATTGAAAATAAAGAAAATAAAATATAATGATACCATACTATTTGAAATGTATTTGAAACTGTATTGTCTAACATCCATGTCTCTCCACAATTCATTCTGAAATATCAATGCCTCCCAATGATAATAAAATAACATGGTAATCATAATTTTATCCTCTCAATAAAGCATTCTCTAACATTTCATCTTTCCATGATAATAAAATCACATGGTAATCTTAATTTGATCCAACTTTCCCCATAGTGCATTCTCTAACATCTGTGCCTCCCCACAATTCATTATCTCACCTCCCCCTTAAGAAAATAACATGGTAATCATAATGTTCTCATCCAAAGAGTGCACTACAACTATAATTTAAAAAAAATTTGCAATTATGATGTGTAGCTTTAAAATCTTATAGCAAAAAAGAACTTCAACCTTAAAGAAATTGGAAGTATAGTATCAAGCTCCAAAATATAACAGTATTTTAAATCTCAAAAGAAATTAGAAGTATAATTTCAAGAACTTAAATAATTTGAAATATTTTCAATCTTCAAAAAATTGTAAAATAATATTAAAAAGTAAATAAAAAAATAGGTAAATGTTTTGTTTGGATATTCAAAATATATACTAATTTTATGTGAATGAAAGTATATATATATATATATATATATATATATATATATATATATATATATATATATATATATATATATATATATATATACCTCAAAATATTTAGATTTAACTTTTCATGTCAAAACTAATGTTGAGTAAAAAAAACATTTTTCAGTTAAATTAACTTTTGGTTGACTAAGTTAACTTTTAATCAAATTATTATTTTGATATTTTTTAATTTTGGGAAACTTATTAAATATTACTAATTTGCATTTCAACTTGATACCATTAGATTAAACATAGAACTTCTCTCTCAATAAATCAATAAATATATATAGAGTAATGAATCAACCATAAAATTTTAATATATTCAAAAATACACAAATGAAAAGTATAGTTTTAGATTTTTTATATTTAATTGAAATGTATGAAAAAAATTGTGTCTTCACAATAGTGTTGATTAAATCAATACTTTTTTATTAATTCAATTTGAATATATATATATATATATATATATATATATATATATATATATATATTTCATTGAAGATTCGGTTAATTATACAATGGATAAAAGAAGGCAATGAGAAAAAAAAACACATAAATCTACAAGAGTTACTAAGAGATTTGTAGATTTACTAAGAGATCCAATTGGGGTCAAGTAACATTTTCAGCAAATTTTAATCCGCAACACAATGATCAAACAAACTAAGTATCCAAGAAATCTCTACAGGAAACATTTTGAGAATTGAGGACGGTGTTCTACCGGGATGGGTCAATTCAGGAGGAAGCTCTCATTAGTATGACTACCTTTCAAGAGATAATGACTACCTTTCAAGAGATAATGACTACATTTTCTTCTCTCACTTAGATGTTAAGGCTTGATATTTGGGTTGAATTTTTTATATGTACTTAAAGCTCTATGCACCACGGTTTTGAAATATTATCAATAAATGATCTATTATCATGATTTTGAAATATTATCAAGAAAGAGATAGAACACTGATGTAACTCACATCTTACCAAATCATATAGTAAATAGTATGGAGGCTTTATGAATTATCTGTTTTATATTAAATACATAGTATATATTGTATTTATTTAATTTTATCAATAAATGATGTATGATCATGATTTTGAAATATTATCAACAAAAAGATAAAACACTGATATAACCCACATCTTACCAAATCATATAGTAAATAGTATGGAGGCTTTATAAATTGTATTAAATACATAAATGTAACTTACCAAATCATATAGTAAATAATATGGAGGTTTTATAAATTATCTATTTTATATTAAATTAGTAAATAGTATGGATCTTTATAAATTGTCTATTTTATATTAAATATATAGATGTAACATATTTGACATAGTAGACATTGTATTTATTTGTTTTTAAACATAGCATTATTATAATAAATAAATATCTTAACAATAATAAATATTAAATATATTTTTTTAAGGCATTTACCCAATCATATAGTAAATAGTATGGAGGCTTTATGAATTATCTGTTTTATAATAAATACATACTACATATTGTATTTATTTGTTTTTAAACATAGCATTATCATAATAAATAAATATTTTAATAATAATAAATATTTTTTTTCATAAATATATATTTGCATAAATTGTGAGTTCTCAATTCTAATGAATTTAGATAGATTATAACTAATCTTAATTTATTTAAAATAATTTAAAAACTTATATTTTAAAAGATTTAATTTTTCTAAAGTGGATAAGTAAAAGATTAAAATAAATATATCAAATCATCTTATAATAATAAATGATGTATGAATTCTATAAATTATTAATCATATTTAATATAAATTGTATTTTTTTAAATAAAATAAATTTTATTCATCACAATTATGAAATTATATAAAAAAATTGTAAATCAAAATATATAGTGAAAATATATATATATATATATATATATATATATATATATAATGTTTTGGTTTGTTCTAGTAGATTGGGTTATAGAGTGCATTGTTAAGACACTACTTGTGATTTGGTTTGTTGAAATTTTGCAAACCAGTGTGTTGTTGGTTGGAACTTTGCAAAGTAGTCTGTAACACTGGTTGGAACCTTACAAAACAGTGTATCATCAATGGAACTTGAGTGTACTGTTGGTTATAACCTTGCAAAACAGTGTGTACCACCATACACTGGTGAGTTGGTTGTCACTTTATTTCTAAAAGCATTAGTTTAAATGTACTACCATTTTGTTCTTTTTCTGGGGATATTTGCTTAAAGTCTGACAAGATATTGTTTGATCTGCATATTTGAGTGGTTATATCTGTATAATCTAAGTGCTCTATGAGTTTTTTAGCAAACTAAATTTATTTATGCATTCAAAAATACAATTTAAACAACAAAAAATTACAATTTCTTTATGTTACTGGATTCAAAAAAAATAAATAAAAAACTTAAAATACTTAGAAAAAACATTTCTAAACCGTCCAAAGTGAGTAATTGCTGCCGCGTTAGTTATTTCTAGAAGGACCATAAGTACGTGGAAACCTAGATTGCGAGTCTGATGGGCCAAGGAGGAAGCGACATCCTAATATTATTCACCAGTGTAATTTCACCCATCATAATGTTCTCATAATGAATGGGCTATTCACTAGCAAAATGTCAAAGTCACATCTTAATATAATATAAAAAAAAGTTAGGACTCCTTTACCCTCATAATTCTGGTTGTCTTTGGTTTATGCATTTTCCTCTTCAGATTTTACTTTTCACTGCAGGGATGGCTTGTTTTCCATGGCAGCTGTATTTGAGCTCATGTTTTTTGGTTTTTTACATACAGAATTTCCAACAATGGCATGATAAAGTTTTGTTTTTGACATACAGAATTTCCGACAATGGCATGATAAATTCTCAGAGAACTTGACCGACAAACCTCTTAGAGATTGACATGGATCTGCACCAAAAGCCTAAAAGATAGAAATTCTCTTATACAGATTTACGAAAGGAATTAAAGAGATTGTAAAAATTGTACAATCAATGCAATAGCAACCCAGCCCTGTTAATATAGTGACAGGGCCTAAGCAAAAAACGTTCACTCACAGCAAATAAAATGGCTAACAGTGTATAATCGTCCCTACTACATACATTGGTAATTAGAGTGCATATTTCTTAGTTCCCTTTGCGTGAACAAAGATAGCAGAAAAGCTGGTATTATCCGCATGGAATAGCAGTATTTACAAAGCTTGTTGGGATGCAAACGTGAAGACTGCTTCAGGACATACGCCCGCGTTGACAAGGACTATGGCAGGCTTCGATCCAGGAAGCTGTGGCAAAATTATCGGCTTTCCAATACAGTAGATCACAGAGGGACTTTCATGGTTGTGAGTCCCCTCGTATGTAGTTATAAGCAGTCCCGGGTCACTAGCCTCACGTTCAACTCTCTTCTTCACGCTGCAATTGCTTTCCGAGCATCTGTAATAGCTCCTGCACAAATAACAATTCGAAAAATYCATACTTTATTTATTAGGTTAAAAGAGACATCCAGTGCAAAACTTCAAAAACGAGCAAAAGTTTTAGACTTACTTGTGATCTATGTTGTTGGATGATATTTGACTAATTCCATACTTAAACAATTGTTCTAAAATTCGCKTATTAAATCCATTGATCTACATTTCCAGATTTATTAAAAATGTAGTACTATAATGCRGAGATACATCCAATTTACGGACAGAATTTTCCTTTAATAACAAAAAAACCATCCAATATATACATGATTGATCAATTACCTAAAAAAMAATTAGGTTCCAYTSATTGATTAATTACCCTAAGRCATTAGGGCACAGATCCTATCTAACCCTTTTCTTATTTCACAATAATAGCATAATTCTCCATCTGACATACAACATATTCAAGAATTTCTACGTACTAACAACAGTTCATGCATGATGCGCTGAGCATACCTGGGATGAGGGCTACTTCTAAGTAATTTCCTCCCATACTTCCTCCATTTGTAGCCATCTTCCAAAACATCTCTCTCGGATCTAGTTTTGAAGACATATCTAGGCCCCTTCTCAATTTTTCTGATCTTCCTCCTCTGGCTAGACTCGCTATCCCTACACAATTCATACAACAATCACATGCTTCAATTCATAGATTCAGCCCACTGTTTTAAGTTGATAATATAGATTCAGCCTTCATTTGAGATCATTACGCAATTTCTCCAGCTAATTCCAAACATCTCTTGTTGCCGGATACATCTGCAGATATCTGTTCTTCTGGGCTCGGGAAGCCTTGTGCCGCTGGACTCGTGCAGGCAATAGATTCTACTATTTTCACCTCTCCTCCGGGGGATCCGGAATCTCCGTTCTTGTCTGCAACAAATTCATGGGGAGCAACAAGCGGATAAAAATTATAAGCTTCCTGACTGAATGTAGCACTGTAAGCGTTTGCAGCCCTAGGATTATACCACAGCAAGGGATTTAGTGGATCCAAACTGCTGTCAGCAGATTGAGGATTGACTAGACTACTAGGGCCAAATTTTTCAGGATTTTCTGAGGTCTTCATGTGTGAAGCAGAAACGTAAAGCCTACAAACCGGGAGTATGGTTTCGGGAAAAAGCCTCGATATTACAATTTCCAGTCGACTTGGGAATATATATATATACTGGTATTTGTTGAAAGAGGTTAGATATATACATATGACTGATGCTGCTTAAAACCGTTACCACGAGAGACATGTGAGAGGTTTCCCAATAACCGTTTAGATGCCACCATGATTGTGATTCTTTAAGGGGGCCTCTCATCCGTACTTGGTATGGTCGACTCCTGTTCCTTATTCCTGAATGAGCTTGTGCTTTCGCCCAGGATGGTCTTCCTGTCGTTTTAGTGCGCATCAGTCTCTCGAACTGTGTTCACAAAGCTGACTCCCGGTATCTCCTTTTTCGATACCTTCCGTAATGGCATGTAATCATTCACCTCAGCTCAGTGCATATCTTTGGCGAATGACATCCTTCGTTGAGATCTTTATTTTTATTCAGAGATTTTGTAAACATATTTAGTTCTATTCTTAGATTTGGTAAACAATTTCAAAAAAATAATTGTAGTAGTAATCATGAGGTACTTGCATGCCTTATCATATCAGATGCTATTATTTATAATATTGTTTATTAAAACAAGATTAAAACAGTTCCATTTATTTTTAAGGCTTGTTTAAAAGTTATCACTAAGCTAAATGTTTCACCAAAATTATGGTTCTTTTTCAACTATTTGTTTAATTTTACTTAAATTTAAAGTTATGCTTTCAAAAATATAATTTAAGCAACAGAAAATTGTTGTTTCAAATTTATATGATTGATTTTATTAATGGCCGGCCAGTTGAGAGGAAGAGAGAGTGAGTCAGGAAGGAAGGAGCCAGTTGCTTAAGAAATAAAGTGGATTTATAAAAAAAATATGTAAAATTTAAAACTTCTAACTTTATTAACTTTAATACTACAAAAATATATAATTAAATGTATAATGTCCAATAGGTAGAAACATACTAGAGAGAATTATATAAGTTAATATAAAACATGTATCATTTTCCTTTGCAACATGTCTAAATGTTCTAGCATATTGTTTGTTTCAGAGTCATGGTTCTATTTTGGGGTTATTCTTTGTTTAATTTTACTTAAAATTCAAGGTTATGCTTTATCTTTATTTAGGCTTAAATGCCCTGATGATGGGTCTTGAAATGAAATGGAAATGTAGATCTTTGATAATCAATACTGTGGATCCTCCTCATCTTCGAAATGGATACTGTGGATCCTCCTAATCTTCGAAATGGAAATGTAGATCTCTGATAATCAATATTGTGGATCTTCCTAATCTTCCGAACATAATTATTATTTCTCTAAATTTATATCACTGGATTCATTCATAAAAAAAAAAATCAAAACTTAAAATTTCTAACTTTATTAACTTTACTACTACATAAATTTATAATTAAATGTATAATGTCCAATAAGTAGAAACATACCAGAGTTTTATAAGTTAATATAAAGCATGTATTATTTTCCTCTGCAATATAACTTCGAAACTCTGTGTAATATCCAATATCATGAAGCCGTGTCCAATGCTTTTCACACACAAACTTTTCTGGTGACCACGTGAATGCACCGTGATACAAAAGAAGCAATATATCCAATAGCAGGAGGCCATGTCCAATGCTTTCCATAGAGAAACTTTCTCATGACCACGTGAATACACAGCGATAAAAATAATCATACTATAAAAGATGTGTTTGCTGTGGAATACCCTTGAGTACCTTGTTTTCCTCTTTCAATGCTTATCCTCGATTTTGCTGTGGAATACCCTTGAGTACCTTGTTTTCCTCTTTCAATGCTTATCCTCGATTAGTTTTGGAGCAGTGCTCTAATAAAACGAATGATGTAAGGATTAGTTTTGGAGCAGTACTCTCGAATGATGTAAGGATTAGTTTTGGAGCAGTACTCTCGAATGATGTGAATGAGAGAGTGATTACTCCAATCAACTAAATAAAGTTGTGAAAAAAAAAAGAAGCGAGGTAAAGAGCATAGATGTGATGTAAATGAAACATAATGTTGTACATTTATGATTCTTTGCATTACCACATAGGCATGGTGGCCAACTTCATAAGGGCAACCATAGAGGAGAAGACGCCATAAAGATATTTAATAACATGCAAAATATTTAATAGCAAAGTTTGTATGGAGTATGTTTTATTAACATGAGTGATTAAGAATAAGTGTATTGAGGTCCATTGATGGATTCTATCTCCATTAGGGAGGCTTTTCAAGTAGTAAAAATATGAAATTTCAATAAGGAGATTGATTTTGAGATTGTTAATATAATTAGTATAAAGGGGTGAGCTATACATTGAATTAAGGTAGAGTTTCAAAATGACCATGTTGCTTAAGATTTTCAGATTTTCATGTAGAGGAATGCATATTTTGCATATTTTTGGCTTAAGCTAAGGGTACTTCATAACTAGAGAAGTTTGTGACTTATTGTGATGCCTAAAGAGTGGTTGAGGTCAAAATGCACAACAATCTAGCTAGAAAAAATAAGTAAGGAGACATCATTGCAATTGACTCAAGTGAATGTAGGGGACATTTACCATATCAAGAATGCTTCCAAAATGACATGTTTTGTATTGTGAAATAAGAAAAACTAAACCTCTACTAGAAAAATGTGAAAGCTTTCAAAGAATTGTTGTGACATGGACTACATTGACTAGAATATTCTTACCAAGGTTGTGGTAGGAAAGAATTAGACCTTGAATCAACCTTGCATCTTGAACTTCACTTAAGGAGGCATGGAAATATTCCATTGATAATGTGAAAATTAAGATCTAGGTTAGGGTACATATTTCACCCAACCAGCGGTGGATGATCTTTTCAAGGAATTAGTTAGATGGTGATTATTCTCTAGCCAGTTATATCATTCAAAAGGATCATATCCCTAGTGCCATGTCTATGTGGAGTTGTTTTGAGTAACGGAATGAACACATCCTCAAAGGATCAAAGTTTTCCATATGGAAGGGACAACCATGGTAAATCTTTCATTTCTTTCTTTTTCAATGTTCATCTTAATAACCCTAGTTCAAGTTATATTATTGAATCTTGCCATCCACTTCCAAGATAAGGATTTTTTAGACACAATTGAAAATTACCTTGACAAGTTTCTTATTTCTTGAGATTATCATAAACTAGAGTAAGAAATTTTCACTCATGCCCAAATTTTTGTAGCTTGGCCTAAGGTATAATTGATAAGGTCGTTATAGAGTGTAATGATTATTGATGGACCTAGAAATGAAATTATTATATTACAAATTTTAGGTGTATATTTTGTCTAAAGACATGGGATTTGAAGGAATCCTTCAAAAAGGAAAAGGTTTCTCTAGACAAAAAGGGGAAAATAAATAATCATTTAAATAGAAAAAAATGGTAAAAAATTGCAAGGGAAAGAAATAAAAAACATTCAATAATATAGGTAAAGTAAACAATTAGACCCTTAAGGGTGTGTTATTGAAATGGATACATAAATGAATAAGGAGTCCTCATATAAATTTCCTTCCAAAGGGGAGTGAAGAAGAGACATGAATTAGATAACTCAAACCAAGAAAACGCATTTTCCTAAAGTAAACAATTCAATGCAATTAACATTATTTGAGTCTCTACCAATATCAAATCAATTAGTAGTATGGATAGAAATAAAAAATGAAAAGAGGGGAAAGGGAATTCTTACAACTTGCAAGAATCCCTAGAGAATTTAGAAGGAGGTAAATCCCCTTTCCAATATGTCAAAGTAGCCAATCTTAAATATCTCCTTAGATGAGAAAATATTGTAAATATATATTTATACTTGCACAAAGAGTTAAAAGTTGAATATTTGTGGATCAAGGCTTCTAGGAGTTTGTAACAACCCAACCTACCTATTTCTAAGAGTTTGTAATGACCCAACCTACCTATTATGCATTATATGATCTATATGGCACATCAATATATATTGTTTGGTCTATGGGGGAAGATGGAAAACTTTAATACACTCTTGATAACATGATGGTGCATAGTATCTTTATATGATGATATATTATTTTATGTTTTATGGATTGATATTGAGGATATTTACCATCAATCCCCACAGTTACATATTGAGATGTTAGGAGCCATGTAAATTTTTTATTAATACATTGTTTAGAATGCATGCTAGTGAAAAAGGTTTTGTAAGTTAGTAAAACTCCTTGGGAGGGCATGTTTCATCCCCTATTTTGTTGTCCTACACTTGTGTGTGTCTATGTGTGTGTAACCTAGAAGGATAGCATAGGTGCTTCCTCATTAGGACCTAGTATTATTGAACTAGGAATCTAACAATAGGATATTAAGGAGTATATGTGATTTATTAATTTATGAACATACAATTAAATCAAGTATGATGTGATGGATAAAGGAAATAAAAAAGGATTTTTGGTATTCATATGCAAGTAATAAAGATAGAAAGGAAGAAATGACAATGAAAGGACATTAGTTGCCCGTGCACAAATAATAAAGAGAGACAAGCACATGGTATTCACGCACAAATGATAAAGAGAAAATGGCAATTGTTGTGCATGAGTCAATATTAAAGATAGGATGACACTTGTCATCTATGCATGATGAAATAATAATAATAAGACACTTGTTAGGCATTCATGAGCATAGGAAATTGGATAGTTTTGTACTTAATCTATAAATATTGGAACTAGCATGTGGTATGGCAAATTTATTTTCACTAGGAGTTAATAATATATTATTGTACGTATACTGAGGTATAACTATTTATGAATTTATTAGGTTAAATATCATGGTTTCATAATCCCTACTTTGTATATTATTTAAAGGATTTCAGAATTCATTCTAAAATCCTTTAAATGTATAATCATTTAATTAAAGATCAATTTTGTTTATATTAATTGGCATTTTAAAATTTAATATGATATAAATATATAATTCCAAATATGTATAAATATACATATTTTTATTTAATATCTAAGTTAGTGGTTTTCTTTGTTATTGTAGTATATTAGGATAGAACTTCTAAGCACTATGCAAGATCTAATAGAATGCTCCTCAATGTCTTCCAATGAAACACAGTTTTCTATATGAATCCAAGGGGATAATACTAATCATACATTAAAAAATATGTAATGTGGAATGCCATTTAGTGCATATTTTCCTTTTTTGATTTGTTTTCCTTGTTTTCAATTAATACTTATTTAAAAAAATGATATGGGTGATTACACCAAACAATTAAGTAAAGTTGTCAATAACAAGTAAAAAAAAACATAGATGTGATGTAAATGAAATGTAATATAGTACAATCATGATTCTTAAAAAGTGACACTACACGATCCATTTCAATAAATTTGGACTTATAAATTAGAGTTGAGACTCTCGGAAAGACTTCATGTTAAACGATTAATATTCTTTGTCCCAAGGAAAACCAAAGAATTTATGAATCATTTTAGCTACATATATTCTTTGGTGTAGGCATAACATGAAGTATTTCATCTACATATATTTTGTGTAACATGAATCCATGTCGATCACCAAGGAAAATCAAATATGGAAATATGTGTAGCTATGCAATCAAGCCATGGGGTGTGGAAATTTGGTTCAAAAAACACCATTGATAAAACCTCTCAATCATTCATTTATGGTTAGGGTGGGATGAATAAATTAATGTGAAAACAACCTATGCCACCAACGAAACTCCTTTGAACCCCCTTTTTCCCCAAAGAAAGTTTATGAAAATGCACTCCATCCATATGAATGTTAATTTGGAAGGAAACAGATATGAGGAATAATATATATTCTTGGCCAATTAGATCAAATGATATCTTCATTTGGCTCAGTTGAGATGGAAATATATTTTTCCTAGGATCCTTGATAAGAAACACTATTATGATGACAAATCAAAGTGAAATAAATAAAATCCGAAGATGGAAGAACCCTTACCAAGAAAAAGAGGTAGGTCTATGCAAGACAACCACTCTTACTCACTCACTTACTTACTTACTAAAAGAAAATGTTCATACATATTTTTCCCTTTGACCTAATACTTGGGATAGCTAGTAAGTGAGGGTATACATATATGGAATTTGAATTTTATTAATACTAATTTGTTTATGGATGAGGTCGTTCTACTAAAAAAAGTAAAATAAGAGCATACCTATCCATCCTCAAATAAATATCTTGATTTGCTAGCTTCCCTAAGTCAATAATGCCTATCCCTCACAATCCATACATTATCTAAGGCATGGGAAATGTCTTCTCATCTCTCATGCCATACATGAAGATACTTGGGAAGAACTTACTAGAGGACCATGATGAGGTACTAAAGTAATTCACCATATAGATAACAAAGGAAGGAAAGTGGCAAGCAAAAAGATCCTTGATTTTGGAAATTTGTCCTCATTGACCCAATGATATGCCCTCCCTAGGATAGGTATTAGAGTGTGCACACATGTGGGATGGGGTTGACATGGGGTACTATTTAACCATCCTCTATTGCTATACTACATAGAGATACCCAATGTATGTTGGCATTATGGTGACTAGTCTCAACCTAATTCTATTTCTATCACTATCATCTAATACCTAATTCTTTTTATATATTATATTTCTATCATTTGATGTACAAAGAATGTGCAATCACAATGATGAATATTTTATATCTAACCCTTCCAAATAAAAAGACTAGTTACAATCTATCCTAGCAGCTCTTATTGATACTATATTATATTGCATATGTGCTTGGTCATTAACTAATACTTGGGTATAGTAGGCTATCATACTTATATTTTATTTATAGGATTATATTATGCCGCATGCACCTCATTTCTTGTAATAGTTACTTTATGAAACAATGTATCATGAAACATTAGATCACCAACCAAGTGAAACAATAACAAGCAAGGTAAATCTTATCCAATCAATTACATTCACTACAAATATAAAACCTAGATAGCTTCGACTAGTTATTCTAGCCTAAACCCCCATTCAAGGTAGCCTTTCCCTAGTAGGGAGTTGGTGGGGATCCCCATATTTTTTCATGGGTGGGACTAACCTTCATATGGGTTCCCTCTCAAAGTGACTCTTCCTCAAAAATGATATTCTTATCTCCTAGGAAGCCCCCTTTATAAAGGTGAGCACCTTCTTGTAGGATTCTTCCACACATTGGGCGTAGTTATACCTCTAAAAATATAGAAGGATATTTTGGTGAGCGATGGGTGCTTATTTTGGGAGGGAGGGATGGAACATGGGATTTCTCATAGTTTGTATATATGCATTTTTTCATTCTCAAAGATGAAACTCAACTAAATTAGATTGTTCAATAAGATATCTACAGAAGAGTAGATATGCATTTGACTATTCTCATCTAATCTCTAAGAAAATATATCGTCTTGGGGTCATAAAATATTTTGGTGAACCTAGTAGACATAAAATAATTCATATCAATGTAGGGGTTGAGAAGTTTGTGACTTGTTGTGATACCCAAACGGTGGTTGAGGTCAAAATGCACAACAATCTAGCTAGAAAAAACAAGTAAGGAGACATCATTGCAATCGACTCAAGTGGATGTAGGCTACATTTACCATATCAAGCACGACTCCAAAATGACTTTTTTTGTATTGTGAAAAAATAAAAAATAAACGACTACTAGCAAAATATCAAAGCATAGAAAATGCTAACCCACAATTTAACAAAAAAATTAAAAAAATTGTTGTGACATGGACTACATTGACGAGAGAATATCCTTACCAAGGATGTGGTAGGAAAGCATTGGACCTTGACTCAACCTTGCATATTGAACTTCACTTAAGGAGGCATGGAAATATTTATGAAAAAAATATTATAGGGAAATTGATAACCATGGAATTGAAGGGCTTAGACACCATTGATAATGTGAAAATTAAGATCTAGGTCAGGGTACATATTTCACCCAACCACCAAAGGATGATATTTGCAGGGAACTAGTTAGATGGTGATTATGCTCTAGCAAGTGATAGCATTCAAAATGAGCATATCCCTAGTGTGATGTCTATGTGGAGGGGTTTTGAGTAACAGAATCAACTCGTCCTCAAAGGATCAAAGTTCTCCATATGGAAGGGACAACCATGGTAAATCTTTGAGTTCTTTATTTTTCAAAGATGTGATTTGGAACATATCATCTTCCTAATTAGAATACACGAATCCTTAATCAAGAGATTGCACAATGGAGAAAAAAAAGGAACCTCATGTTTAATGAGTTTAGTTGTCTTCGAAAGTTCATGAACGACTTTAAAAAAAATGATTTAATATATATATTGAATCATTTTTAGCTATTAATTGTAACTCTCAATAAAGTATTAACTCGAAAACTAAACTAGATCATATGTAATAATATTGTTCTCTAGAGGTTTCATTATCATTTGTCATTTCTACCATTGATCCAAGATCATAGAAATGTTATGAAAAAAGGACCATGGTTCCTCAATTTTAAAGTAGCTTCAATGTCCATCTTAATAACCCTAGTTCAAGTTATATTATTGAACCTCACCATCCACTTCCAAGATAAGGATTTGTTAGAATAAATTGAAAATTCCCTTGGAAAGTTTCTTATTTCTTGAGATTATCATAAACTAGAGTAAGAAATTTTCACTCGTGCCCAAATTCTTGTATCTTGGCCTAAGGTATAATTTATAAGGTCATTATAAAGTTTTATGATTATTGATGGACCTAGAAATGAAATTATTATATTAAAATTTTTAGGTGTGAATTTTATCTGGAGACATAGGATTTGAAGGAATACTTCAAAAAGGAAAATGTTTCTCTATCCAAAAAGAGGAGAATAAATAATAATATAGATGGAAATATTTGGTGAAAATTACAAGAGAAAGAAATAAAAGGCATTCAATAATGTAGGTAAATGAAAACAATTAGACCCTTAAGGGTGTGTTATTTAAATGGATACATAAACAAAGAAAAGTCATTTTCCTAAAGTAAACAATTCAATGAAATTAATATTATTCGACCCTCTACCAACATCAAATCAATTAGTAGTATGGATAGAAATAAAAAATAAAAAGAGGGGAAAGGGAATTCTTACAACTTGCAATAATCCCTAGGGAATTTAGAAGGAGGTTTCCCCTTTCCAATATGTCAAAGTAGCCAATCTCAAATATCTCCCTAGATAGATGAGAAAATATTGTAAATATATATATATATATATATATATATATATATATATATATATATATATATATATATATATATATATATATATATATATATATATATATATNTCCCTAGATAGATGAGAAAATATTGTAAATATATATATATATATATATATATATATATATATATATATATATATACACACGAGCATAAAGAGTTAAAAATTGAATATTTGTGGATCTAGTCTTTTAGGGGTTTGTAACAACCCAACCTACCTATTATGCACTATATGGTCTATGTGGCACATCAATATATATTGTTTGGTCTATGTGGGAAGATGGAAAACTTTAATACACTCTTGATAGCATGATGGTGCATGGTACCTTTATATGATGATATATTATTTTATGTTTCATGGATTAATATTGAGGATATTTACCATCAATCCCCACAATTACATTTTCAGAGCTTAGGACCCATGTAAATTTCTTATTAACACATTATTTAGAATGTATGATACTGAATTTTTTTTTTTTGTAAGTTAGTAAGACTCCTTGGGAGGGTGTGTTTCATTTCTTGTTTGGTTGTCCTACCACACACACACATGTGTGTGTGTGACACTTAGAAGGATAACATAGGTGGTTTCTCATTAGGACCTAGTATTATTGAAGTAGGAATCTAAAAATAGGACATTAACGAGTATATGTGATTTATGAATTGATGAACATACAAATAAATCAAGTATGATGTGATGGATAAAGGAAATAAAAAAGGATTTTTGGTATTCATATGCAAATAATAAAGATAGAAAGGAGGAAATGACAATGAAAGGAAATTTGTTTCCCATGCACAAATGATAAAGAGAGACAAACACATGGTATTCATGTACAAATGATAAAGAAAAAATGACAATTGTTGTGCATGAGTCAATATTAAAAATAGCATGACACTTGTCATCTATGCATTATGAAATAATAATAATAATAAGACACTTGTTAGGCATTCATGAGCATAGAAAATTGGATTTTTTTTGCTTCCTCTCTAAATATTGGAACTAGCATGTGGTATGGGGAAGTTATTATCACTAGGAGTTAATAATATACTATTGTACTTATACTAAGGTAGAACTATTTATGAATTTATTAGGTTAAATATCGTGGTTTCATAATCCCTATTTTGTATATTATTTAAAGGATTTCATAATTCATTCCAAAATCCTTTAAATGTATAATCATTTAATTAAAGGTAAAAACAAATTATATTAATTGGCATTTTTAAATTAATATGATATAAATATATAATTCCAAATATGTATAAATATACATATTTTTATTTAATATCTAAGTTAGTGATTTTCTTTGTTGTTGTAGTAAATTAGGATAGAACTTCTAAGCATTATGCAATATCCAATAGCATGCTCCTCAATGCCTTCCAATGAAACACAATTTTCTATATGAATCCAAGGGGATAATAATAATCATACATTAAAACATATGTAATGTGGAATACCATTTAGTGCATATTTTTCCTTTTTAATTTTTTTTCCTTCTTTCCAATTAATACTCACTTAAAAAAATGATATGAATGATTATACCAAACAATTAATTAAAGTTGACAATAACAAGGAAAAAAAACATAGATGTGATGTAAATGAGATGTAATATAGTACAATCATGATTCTTAAAATGTGTGTTATCTCCTAAAATAACACTGTCAAGTTTTCGATTTTTAGATGATAGGAACATGTCAAAAAAATTATTTCTAAATTTTTTAGGTGCATTAGAGGGTCTAATTTTTTTAAATATAAACTTGGAAAAATCATCATTTTTGGTCTTGGCTTTCAAAATCTAAAATCTCAGGTTTTGGTGGTTAAGAGGGTCTATGAAACGACTCATTAACCACCAAAAGTCGAGATTTTCAATGGTTAAGAGGCGAAATAAAAGGGGTCCTTAACCACTGAAAGTGTTCTCACACCCAAATAAAAAACCTCGTGCTTTTGCACGAGCCAGATGTCACGCCAGCATGATTATGATTCCTAGCCGCCGAAATTCATGTCAAATAGTGAGTTTTCATGTCATTATTGCAGAATTGTAGATGAATGGATGTTGAAACGTCCTCCAAGCGTTCAATTGTCAGTTGTCATCAATTTTTGGTGTGGCGCAGAATCTCATGAAGGAGTTTTTCATAACAGAAATGAGATTGCATACGGATTATTAGGACTGGAAGCCACGAAATTATATGACATCATTGTTGAGATTAAACACTGTTTAATTGTCATTGAATTGTGCATTGAGTCTAGGTGTTGTTCATCATTTCAAATAGTCCTGTGATTTCCTTATTCGGGCGCGCTCTCAAAGCTCCAGATCCCGTTTAAAGAGGCCAGATGATGGTTGAAGATCTAGTTCAATAACTAATTCAACATCCAGGTATCAAACCCAGTTAAAAGGTAGCTTCAGTATATGATTCTATTCTCTGTGATTATTATCCGAAACATTCTCGGCTGAATTCCAACTCATTGTTTGTTTGCGTCGAATCTTGTTTAGATTATGCATATCTATCTGCTAAGTTCTACCTATAGTCACTGTACATTAAAGATTTGGTTCCTGTTTAAACTCTGAGTTCTATCCTTTGTCTTTGATTTTACTCTCAGTTATACACCTAGCTATTGATTTAAATCATATGCTAAATCTCTAATTCAATTTGGTTGCTAAAAACACTCTCTGTTTGTTGAGTCATATCCTCTGTCTGTCGAATTAGATTCTTTGACCATCGAATCATACCCTCTAATTGCATGAGTGATTGAAGTCCTGTTCCTATTTGCATGCACATCTCTTAAATTGAGGGACACGTCAGCCTTGTCATAATGTCAAAATCTAGACCATCCCTAAGCGATGAACTTGATGGGGTTTGGTACCTAGAAACTCACCCGGAGGTGGTAGAATTCTTCAAACAAGTTGGGGTATTTTCATATTGTGAAAAATTAACCAATTTTCATCAACAAGTGGCCTAGTCTTTTTCCATTTCTTATGATGGGAGGTCTACTAAAATAGGAAAGGAGTTTATCATTGATGAAGATGCCATTACTGAGTATACAGGTCTACCCAGGTCAGGGGATTGTTGGTTTAAATCAACTATTCCATCAAATATTGAGTTTAGGTCATATTTGTTGCCTATTCACAAAGATCTTATCTAGAAAAGGGACATTCCAATGTCTTTCTTAGAACCAAAGTGGCAATCACTATTGAAAGCAATCTTTGTCTACATTACATGTGAAGGGAAGTACAATAGAGTGATGTTCTATCACTTTAAGATTTTAAACCATTTTACAGGCAGAGATCCAATTAATCTACCTTTTTACTTCCACAAGACTCTCGCCAAAATGGCCAGGCAGGTAAAAGTTAAGCCCACTAAGGTGGCAAGCAGATTGTCCCATCAAGGACTCATTACTCTTCTTATCAAGGAGTCTCTGAAGAAGAAGCAGGTTGCATGGAATTACTTTCTCTTCTGGAATGAATTCCAGACTGACAAACCACAAGAGGACAAGGACAAGAAGACTGCCACAAGGAAGGATATTACTCCTAAGAGTAATCAAAGGAAATGAAGGGCTATTTCACCCTTGAAACARCAAGCAGAATCTTCCTCGGCCAAGAAGAAGAGAACAAAGAGAAAATTATAGTTTGAGGAAGGAGAGAAGGTTGAAGGTTTGGCCATGGAGGATAATCCTTTAAACCTCCCATATTCAGATTCTKAACATGAACCARARCATAATGAGGCACAAGGAGAGMAACAAACTAATACWKYTRYTGATGAATACCCAAACCTACCTACTCCTACTCCTCCAGAGGAACAAAATCAATCATCAGTAGGAGCTTCTTCAAGAAAACCCAAAGCTTCCAGGACTCAGAAAGTGAGGAAACTTCTGCAACAAATCTACGAAATGGAAGTTTTAATAAGGATTATTAAAAAGACAAATATAGATATGACAGAAAGAAATGAAGAACTTCATAACATCAATAAAACAGTCAAGGAAAAACATGACAAGATCAAAGACAGGAACAAGGTATTGATAAGGGAGAACATGAAGTTGTACAGGAAGCTAAGACTTCTGAGATTAAAAATAAAAGAATCCCAACCTCTAGCTCAGGAGCATACAAAGTTGGAAACCCTATCCCAAGTTGCCACCTCCATAGAAGAAGAAATACAGGTTGGTATTCATCAAGAG
The DNA here is from genome assembly GCA_009831015.1 of Picea engelmannii. Classification (NCBI taxonomy): domain Eukaryota; kingdom Viridiplantae; phylum Streptophyta; class Pinopsida; order Pinales; family Pinaceae; genus Picea; species Picea engelmannii. The sequence goes on from ML780211.1 coordinate 641,156, forward strand.
GAAGTCACAAGCCCTGTCAGGGAGAAGGGAACTTCATCCAAGAAGCCTTGAAACCATATGCAACCATACAAGTAATCGAAAATTTTGAATTTTTGATTTTTGAAAAAATTATTCTTTTCGGTGGTTTAGGTGAGCCTGAGTGTGCTCATTAACCTCCAAAACGCAGTGCTTTCGGTGGATAAGAATCTTAAAATTTCATACAGTTAACCACCGAAAGCCTATATGACCAGATTCATCGAAATTTTGCTTAGATTGGAAATTTTTGAGTTAGAATGGAATGAAACCTCTTTGAATAAGTAGGTAATAAATTATCAAAGTCAAATCTAAAGGCTGGTTTTGAGGGATAAGGTCAAAAAGAGGTTTTTCAACTACATTTGGCATATTTTTCAAAGGCAGAATATCAGGGGTTTGAAGACACATTATCCAACTCGAATTTCATCTTCAAGAGATCAAACTAAAGAGCCTTGGAAGGCTAGGCTACACATCATCAACTTTTCAACCACATTTTGAGGATTATCAGATAGAGATTGACCTCATTTTGAGGATCTACTCCTAGTTTCTTGTAAATACAGTTTGCTTTCTGTTTTTAGAAAATCAGATCCATTGTTTTAGGATCTGATAACTGTGATGTAAAGATATAAAGCTACAGAATTAAGATAGATGAAGGGGTTCAATATTGGAGACTTTGGCTATGTACTTTGACTCTGTTATGTTATATGAATCACAGTCTTCTTTGGTTACTATATATCAGTCTTTTCATATACTCCACCACTCTGTTATTTAATTATGTTCAACATAGTTATTTAGAATTGTTATCTTCTGGTATAGCTCATGAATATGAATTAGATGTTTCTTTACTGTCTTATATGACCCTACATCTCTTGTACTTGGTTATCTTGAATGGTATTCTTCACACCTGTTTATCTACTGTAACTGATATCTGGTTTCTCAAAGCACTGGTTTATTTAGATGCATAACAATTTGTCCTTTTCTTAGCCTTCTCAGTTATCCCATTGTTCCACACATACTTTGATTATTAAATTTCTTAAGTTACCAAGCATTCTTAGCCTACAACCCTAAGGAGTTTCTTGGAGTAATAACAATGTGACACTACAAAATCCATTTCAATAAATTTGGACTTATAAATTAGAGTCGAGATTCTAGGAAAGGCTTCATGTTAAGCGATTAATATTCTTTGTCCCACAAAAAACCAAAGCATTTATGAGGTCGTTTAGCTACATATCTTCTTTGGTGTAGTCATAACCTGAAGTCTTTCATCTACATATATTTGGTGTAACATGAATCCATGTTGATCACCAAGGAAAATCAAACATGGCAATATTTGTAGTTATGCGATCAAATAAACCCTCTCAATAATTCATTTATGGTTAGGGTGGGATGAATAAATTACTGTGAAAACATCTTATGCCACCAAGGAGAGGCCTTTTGATCCCCTGGTTTTTCCCAAAGAAATCTTATGAAAATGCACTCCAGCCATATGAATGTTAATTTTGAAGGAAACAAATAGGAGGAATAATATATATGCTTGGCCAATCAGATCAAATGATATCTGCATTTGGCTCAGTTGAGATGGAAATATATTTTTCCTAGGATTCTTAATAAGAAACATTATTATGATGACAAATCAAAGTGCAATAAATAAAATCGAAAGATGGAAGAACCCTTATCCAACAAAAGAGGTAGGTCTAGGAAAGACAACCACTCTTACTCACTCACTTACTTACTTACTAAAAGTACATGCTCATACATAGTTTTCCCTTTGATCTAATACTTGGGATATCTAGTAAGTGAGGGTATACATATATGGAATTTGAATTTTATTAATACTAATTTGTTTATGGATGAGTTCATTCTACTAAAAAGAGTAAAAGAAGAGTCTACCTATCCATCCTCAAATAAATATCTTGATTTTCTAGCTTCCCTAAGTCAACAATGCATATCCCTCACAATCCATACATTATCTAAAGCATGGGAAATCTCTTCTCATGTCTCATGTCGTACATTAAGATACTTGGGAAGAACTTACTAGAGTACCATGATGAGGTACACAAGTAATTCACCATCTAGATAACGAAGGAAGGAAAGTGGCAAGCGAAATGATCCTTGATTTTGGAAATTTTTCCTCATTGACCCAATGATATGCCCTCCATATGATAGGCATTGGAGTGTGCACACATGTGGGGTGGGGTCAACAGAGGGAACTATTTAACCATCCTTTATTGCTATACTACATAGAGATACCCAATGTATTTTGGCATGATGGTCACTAGTCTCAACCTAATTATATTTCTATCACTATTGTCTAATACCTAATTCTGTTTATATATTATATTTCTATCATTTGATGTATAGAGAATGTGAAATCACAATGATGAGTATTTTATATCTAACTCTTCCAAATACAAAAACTAGTTACAATCTATCCTAGCATCTCTTATTAATACTATATTATATTGTATATTTGTCTTGGTCATTAACTAATACTTGGGTATAGTAGCCTATCATACTTATATTTTCTTTATAGTATTAAATTATGTACATATATCTAGTAACTATTCTCATGTACCTTCTCTCTTGTACTAGTTACTTTATGAAACAATATATCATGAAACATTAGATCACCAACCAAGTGAAGCAATAATAATAAATGTAAAGCTTATACCATCAATTACATTCACTACAAATATAGAACTTAGATAGCTTCATCTAGTTATTCTAGCCAAAACCCCCATTCAAGGTAGCCTTTCCTTATTTTGGAGTTGGGGGGATCCACCATATTTTTTCATGGGTGGGACTAACCTTCATATGGGTTCCCTCTCAAAGTGCCTCTTACTCGAAAATGATATTCTTATCTCCTAGGAAGCCCCCTTTATAAAGGTGAGCACCTTCTTGTAGGATTCTTCCACACATTGGGCCTAGTTATACCTCTAAAAATATAGAACGATATTTTGGTGAGCGATGGGTGCTTATTTTGGGAGGGAGGGATGACACATGGGATTTTGCGTAGTTTGTATATATGCATTTATTTCATTCTCAAATATGAAACTCAACTCAAGTAGATTTTTCAATAAGATATCTACAAAAAAAGTAGATATTCATTTGAATATTATCATCTAATCTCTAAGAAAATATATCTTCTTGGGGTCATAAAATATTTTGGTGAACTTGGTACACATAAAAAAATTCATATCAATGTAGGGGTTCGACCTCCAAATCAAGGTGGAGAAACCTAAATTTCTTCATTTTCAACATCCATAAATGTTGTGGATATGCCTATATCCTCGTGTAATCTCACATTTATGGCATTGATTCAACCTAATATTTATTCTATATGTTCCCACTTATTTACTCCCAGTGAACCTAATGTTATCGCCTTGAGGAAGACAAACTTGATAGAAGTTGAAGAATATATTTTTAGTGATCTTTAATTAGGTGGATGGAAGGTAAATATCATCGTAGTAGATGGATTTCACCAGTCACATCACTATGTGACCTTAATTATATCAAGCATGAATGGGTTAGTTAGATAAAACATATCAAGAAATGCATGGGATCTATAGAGGTTCTTTCACTATCTTCCCTCCATAAAATCATAGCCAAGATACCTTCTTCACATCCCACTTTAGTTCTCCTAATATCAAGTTGGGAATGCATATGGATTGTGTACCTTCTAACCTTTCATTGGTTGGAACATATACATATGAATCTTGGAATCATTATCTTCTATACCCTTTATAAATCCATCCATTTATGGGATTTCAATAATCTAATAGGTAGAATAGAAGGAAAGAGTAGTTTCTACATAGATTCATTTGTACCCATGCATGTCAAAGAAATATCACTAGTAGTTTCAACAACCATTGTGTTTGATTCATAAGTATGCCTAAAAGATAAATATTATATATGGAATTTAGTCACACAAATTAAATTGGAAAGAGAAGTACACGCATCATTATTTACCAATAATGAGCATAATACTCTATTATGAAAGCACATAGGATAGTTCCAAGAGTATGAGAGAGAGTGGCAGGGCATGCCAAAGAATCAAAGGGGCTGGTAGTAGAGGAACTGCATACAAGAATACAAATAAGAACATGATAAGTATAGGAGCATGGTAGGAATAGGAGAGAGAATAGTTCCATTAAAACATATTATTATTTCTTTATATATGTAAGTATGTAATGAACAATATTCAACCTTCCTGTCCATAAAATGGGTGGGTTGGTCTTGCTTCACAACCCCCTTAAGTGAAAAACTCTTTGAGAAACTTGCTTGACAATATTTCTATAGGATTTTACAATATAGTTTCTAAATGTTATAATTAAAAAGAAAATATTATATTTAATAATAAAAAAAGGTACTCAAATACAATGGATAAACATTACAATTACATATCTTGAGAGAATATTGAAATAACTAATTGCAATTTCCAAAGGAAAATAGTAGATACTTGTTGTGTATATGAAGTTTATTCTCTGGTAAAGAAAGTAGAGAAGTGAATAAGTTCCAAGTTGATTGATTGGTAGAAATGGGATAATCATGATCTCTAAGTTAAAGTAGGTACAACATGCCACCTCAAACTTCTGGTTGGGTTAATGAAGAAATGAAAGATATGATTCATAAAGGTGCACAATTGAATTACTAGCCAAAATGATTACATGTAACCCTACTCCTATAGACTTCAACCCTATAAATATGGGTCTTCCTTATGTCATGAAGTAGATACCAAAACCATAAGATATACAATTTACATGTTTTTTGGATTGGGATATTCTTATAGAGTTGTATTCAATGTATTACATTTGTATATATGCTATGCATGTTGATAAGCATGGGAATCAATTCCAAACTTAGGGGTTAATCAAAGTGACACAAATTCATATGTCTTGTTCACTAGAGGTATCATAGAGAATATATTCTTCCCTAATGGTTGAGTTTATATTGCACACCAACTTAAACTTATAGATATAAGTGGATTTTTTGACCTCTTTCCACTCCTTATATATAGCATGATCAGAATAGTTAAACAAGTGTGAGCATGGGGTGGACTAAGAAATAAATAAATATAAAGATGAATTGGATGAATTAAATGAATCATTTTCATCTAAGATGATATTCTATTTTGATCTAAGTGAAAGCTCAATCAAGAAAGTGAAAGATCTATTGTTAAGTGAAGAATTGATTTGGTTTGGTTGGTATAATTAGACTCAACTCATGTTTTTTTATATTTTAGATATAATCCAAACCACTTATCAATATCTTTGAAATAAATCCATCTCTTGAAATAGTGTCAAGATTCAATTCATATAATATGACTATCATATTCTATACCATGTATTTTAGATTCCAATAATCTAAATATCATATTCCAATATTTTCAATATCCTATTCCAACAATGTTGATATAAATTTTCAACAGTCACACATTAAACATTTAAGTATGAACCAATATATCACTAAAAAACACTATTAATGAAAGCTCAAATTGAAATAAATGTAGTCATTGCATTGAAAAAAAAATCATTAGTATTTAAATTAGACTACAATAAAATCCATACATACGAAATGTGGACTATGAGTTAGTATTGACTACTAACTAGTTAGCTTATTGGAAAATAGCTAATTATATTCATGAAAAAGTTTTCACAAAACCCACATTTCGAAATAGGAAAGAAGACAATGTATGACTTTTAATAAATTCTCAATCATTAATATCACTCTTACTCTCACCATGATATTCTAGTTATTCCATGTGTACCTCAATGATTGCAAATCTCATTGATGTTATTTTATTTTTTTATTTCTAGTCCATTCATCATTTGGTGACTATGCCCATATAACACCATTTTTATTAATGGATGTTTAAATTTTATAGTTCCAACAAACCATTATTGATTTTTGTTTTAACAAATTTTGTAAAATTATTTGATATTTGCTTTCCTTTTTTTTACCTACTATTCAAACTCACTTAACATGTAAGTCTAGGTAGAGATTTACCCTCACTTACCACTAGTACAATTTGAAAAAAAATGTTACTCAAAAAACAACTAAAACATGTGTATAAACTATCATGTTTTATGAGAAAGTAATGGAATTACAATTGTGGTGTTAAATGTTTCAACTAAATTTAATAATGTATCTCTTAGTTATTCACTTGTTGACTTAATTTATTAATTTGTATTATATTACTAGTTTAAATTGTGATTGGTTGTTGTTATTTGTAGTATATTTATTAGTTTAATGAGTAATTAATTAATAGTAGTATATATTTAGTAATTTTATATTCATTATATTTTTATATATAGTATTATTCCATAAAAATTTATATAATGTAAATAATTTATTAAATGTTATGAATTTGTATTTTGTTATTATTCATTATAAATTTGTACAATATTAATATATATCCAATATCAAACAAAAAAAAACAAAATTATATACTTAAATAATAAATATAATTGTTGCATATGTGAATAATGTGAATATATATATATATATATATATATATATATATATATATATATATATATATATATATATATATATAAAGCTATACTACACATAAAATCAAGTGTATACAGTTTCCAACTAATCCAATAGTAAATAAAAGTTGTTTCCATAAACTAAACAACTTCAATGACCACATTTTCCAACTAGACAAGTACATGATGAAGAACTACATATTTCCAAATTATTTCAAGGGAAACTACATGAAACTTCTTTCTCTTTCAAACATTCACATACATTTATTTTATCTTTATATGGAAGTGGAATTTTACTAATAACTTTAATAATATTAACTATTACCATTTTAAAAATACATACCACTCCATGAATTATAGAAAATAAATAAATTTGTTTAAAATTAACAACAACATCTTCATATGGAAATGACACTTATATTCATCGCCTTCATTGAATTAATGACATGATGAATCAACCTTGTGCTATCAACACTACAAGTTATTATAGCACACCCATGACTAGGAGCATCATAGTCAAACCTTGAACCAATTATATCATATAACCAAGCCTTTATCTTTCCATCAATAGTGATCCAAAAAATAATTTGTTATATGAAAAGAGTTCACATTGAAGCTTTATCTTCAAGAATCATTATATCGATGAAATCAATTTCTCATTGAAAAATAAACATTCTCGAGTCATATAAAATAATTTAGAATCACAAGAAATAACCCATACTGTTTATTTGTAATGTGGGAATAAAAAATACACTTGTTTCATTACCTTCCAAATTATACTAACTTGAATGACTAAGAGCATCGCATTCTTGTTGCACCATTCATCTTTATCAACCTGAAAATTTCAATTTCTACAACTCTGTCACAATATAGAGTTTCGTATGTCAAACCTTTATAGTTTTTTCATTTCCACGTGTAACAAGAGCCGCTGCAAAGCAGCAAGCCCCTGCCCTTAATTTAATTAATAGTTTACTTTAAAGCTTTTGGCTCTGTGGAAAGCGAAAATCCTTGGGAGAGCATCGATGGTTTTCCAGAAGATTGGTTTATTGCCTTTAAAAAACCCTCATGCCCATCGCTTGCTTGGGAAAGTAATGGTATTATCAAGATCCATGTTGTAAATTTGGTCGAGTTTCTTTCTCCTTGTTGTATTAGGGATTCTCCAGGGATATGTTCTTTCAAATGCTAATTGGTCTTATGCTTCTTTCATTGGTTAATAATAAGCATAGTTAAGCTAATACCTGTAACTATATGCATTTTAAATAACAGATTATTTTGATTTGAATGATTTTCCTTTTAATAATGTTTAAAAAAGTCTATTTTATTAAAGAATGTATTCATTTACAATGTTCCTCTTTCATTCTGCATGTTTTATATATAAGTTAGAAGTATGACATAGTAGCTATGCTATTCTCGAATTTACAAATCAATATACTGTCGAGTCACCAACAATGTAATATAAAAGGATTAAAAAATGGATTAACAACTTATGATTGTTAGATGATATGTTTTAAGATTATTTAAAAGTCATTGAAGAGTTGGTTATTGTATAATGTCTAATGTGTTTTTAAATGAAAGAGGTTGTAAAACTTTAACAATTATTTATTAAATAATATAGAATAACAATATAAATGCATATGTTGAGCATTTGGACATCTGAAATGAGGTTAATCACTTTTTATTTTGATTCAATCTTAATTTTACGTGTATATATATATATATATATATATATATATATATATATATATATATANTTAATTTTACGTGTATATATATATATATATATATATATATATATATATATATATATAAAGCTTGAGAACTAAAAGTTGATAATCCATAATAATAATTGTTACATCTTTTCTATCTTCTTTTCAATATGAGCACTCCACCACCTATTCCAAAAACTCATCCGAACAAGCGGAGGCTGTTAGCATATTTGCAGGACCTCGAACTTTTCATTTTCAATCTGAATCATATAGAAGCGGAATTTATATGAATTAATACCTGAATCCATTTCGTTTTTGGAACCCTCTGCACAGAACCGGAAATCCAGTTTCCCTCTCTTTCCCTGTTGCCGTATACACTTTCAGATCAATCGGATGGGTATTCTGAAGGTTCTTTTTATGGGCAGAGAGGGGACCGGTTTCCCCAAGACCGTTATACTCCACCTGTCCATCAAAGTAGGAGATTCGACACCGTTTCAAAAACTGTTACCAAGGGTTTCGTAGAACTGTAACGGCTGCCAACACATCCGGCTGCCAATACATTCCATCTGTTAATATGGGTCAAAAACTAATTCAAGAAATTAGTCTTACATTCTCCCACTTGGCACATATGATAACTTAATGTTAGAGTTTAACAGAGTAGACATTAGGTGCACCATAAGTCATATTCATCTTGGTTTTCAGTTTGGTCATCATAATACTATAATTAAACAACCTA
>ML780211.1:658521-670136 GCA_009831015.1 Picea engelmannii
ACTTCATACAAATATCTTGGAATTGATATTCACCACAAGCTCAATTGGAATTATAGCATTGAGAAAAGGATTATTGGGGGATGGAAAGATTATTATGGGCTTGAAAACAATTGTAAATCAGTTGATCTTTAGAGTTGGGATAAAAAGAAACTCCTCTTTGAGACTCTTGTTACACCTGCTATTCTTTCTGGATGTGAAGTTTGGGGCTGTAGTATCTCTCGTGAATCCTGGTGAAAGATAGAGAAAACACAAAAGAATTTTGTAAAATATAATCTCAAAATTAAAGGAAATACACCCTATCCCATCTTCCTCGTAGAAATAAGCCTCTCCCCCATTGAGAGCATGGCTATGACTAGATACCTAATGTATAAGAACAAGTTAAACAACATGGAAGACATGAGGCTGCCTAAAATTGCTTCAAAATCAAGTCATAACCACCATCGACTCAAGCGAGGATGGCATAAAGATGCTCGGTCTTGGCTAAACTATTAGGGAATCATGGAAGAAACCATTTTGCAGAATAAAGGTCCTATTAAAAAAAACGTCAAATCAGAATTTAAGGAAAAAATATGGTGTGATAAAGAGTTAGAGGAAAAAAGAAAATTAAGGTATTATAAAGATGTAATCAACCCTAATCTAGAAGATCAAAATTATCTATCTGTTTTGCCAAGTGTAAAGAAAAAAATAAGCATTGCTAAGATAAGAACAAATTCTCACGAGCTCCAAGTGAAACTTGGCGTTGGTCAACTCCTAAAACGCCATGGGATGAAAGAGTGTGTCACCTTTGTGACACTAAGAAGGTTGAAGATGAAAAACACTTTCTCTTAGATTGTCCAACCTATACCCATATTAGATCTCATTTTCAAAATATTGATCACACTATCAACCTTCCTAACCTCTTAACTCAACAAAAGTATGGTGATCTTGGAAATCTTGTCTTAATGCTTTTCTAGCACACAAACAAAATTCTAAAGAATCACAAGTAATCACTTACCCTCTTAAAGTTTGATAGACCAATTAGATCTTAGTGGATGTTAATCATCATCATCATCATCATCATATTAAGTGGAATTATTAACATTTAATAGAAAAGTTGTAAAACCCTAACAATTATTTATTAAATAAGATATAATAATAACATAAATGCACTTTAAGTGGAATTGTTAACATTTAATGAAGAGATTTTTTCTTTGCATAGCATAAGCAAAATAAAAAGATGATAAGAAATATGTATATAACTTATTTATGATTGAATTGAATTTTTATATTATTAGGTTAAGTTAACTTATCATTTATATCTCTAAATATTTGAACGTTTTTTCAACTCTAAATATTTGAACGCTTTTTCAAACTCAGCCATTTTAGTCTCCTTGAATTTCAAATATTTAAGATAACAATTTAAAAAAAAAGACAACACAACACAAAATTAAACAATGAATAAAAACATATATACCTTCAATTTTAATAAAAAAAATTATACCTTTAATTTACAAAGAGAAAGAAAATGATGGAGATGAGTATTTTCTGTTAACCATTAAGTATTTTCGGCTAAATTATTGGTAGCCTTTACACTTAACCAAAAATGGCCACTCAAGTAAAATAAAAATGAAAAACATCCCATACGGCAATAGAAAACATCCCATAAGACATCTATATGTAAGGGTACATGTGCTGTTGTAGACGAACCATTTTCTTAATCATTTTCGCAAGCCTACAACATACACTATGATAGTGGTTCAAATTATTGTTTTTGTATAAAGAGAAATGCATGAAAACATTGTTTACAAAGAGTATGCTTGTAATTTATTTTGTATGATATACATTACCAGTAGTCAAATTTTTATATTTCCACTTTCCCAAATATTGAGCCAGATCTCTTTTTGTTGGTAGTCCTTTGGTTCTGGTAGTTTGCAGCGATCAGAGGGTAGTTTGCAGGGATTAGAGGGTAGTTTCCACTTTCCCAAATGAACGTTGGTAGTTTGCAGCGATCAGAGGGTAGTTTGCAGGGATTAGAGGAAATGAACGTTGGTATTTTGCAGGGATCAGAGGAAATATAGAGATGGATCAAACGAAATGGAGGCAAGGATGAATAGAAAAATAGAAACGGACGTTGCATCCAAGATACAATTAGACAAAGTTGCATGCAAGATACCACTAAACTACGTTGGTTGACACACAACAACAAATATAATGATATAATGTGTTTGGAATAAATGAAATTTAGCATAGAATAAACATATGACATGTAATGTTTATAAACTAATGCTAATGTGAGAGTTAGAATTAATTTACCTCAATAGATGTACATTTTAATGAAGGATACATAAATTTTTGTTTGCTAAGATTCAAACCACAATTTTTTTTCTTTTATCTATATGAGGTCAAATAAGACCCTAAGGTAGAATTTAGGGTAAAAAGTGAATTGTGAATTGGAGAATTATATAAATTTGTTAAAAAATTGGAAAAAATAACTAAAAAAAGATTGGTTTATGTGTAGAAATAATATAAGAATGATGAACCGATTACTATAACTCCTACAACTTGAAAATTGAAAAATTATATAAATTTGTTAAAAAATTGGAATAAATAGCTAAAAAAGATTAGTTTGTATGCAGAACTAATATAAGAATGATGAATAGATTACTATAACCCCTACAACTTGAATGGCAAGGACTAATAATACACAATTTATGGTCAAGATGCGAGAAAATAAGGTAATTTATACCTCCAACATGGGCATAAATTTTACAAAGAAATAATCTATTAGATGTGAAAAACTAGTGAATTCACTAAAGCAAACAATACAATTAAACATGATACATGGAGAAAAAATAAGCATCTTCTCCAACATAGCCCTAAATTTAATATTTAAAAAAAGTCAAGTTTATTACAAGGAGAAACAAATGGGAGGGTTCAAGTACGTTCAAGTGTTTTCACAAGTCATTACCGACAAGGAATGAATATATGTGCACTATCTAAGTGTTTCCACAAGTCATTATAGACAAGGAATGAATATATGTGTACTATGTGTTCGTTTAAAAAAAAAAATCATACTCTATGTTTTAATTTAAGTTAAATCATCTCAGATAATATATAGAAAAAGATCAATATCAATAGAATATAAAATCTTCCAAGTATAATTGAATATTACTAGGTCAGTCCCCAATTCAATTTATTTTGGTTCTCATTTTTATTTTTTTTTAAATCAAGTTTCATTAATGGCTTTCATATTCCTTCTTTCAATTTAAATGGATAATTGTATGTTATCGATTGAATTTTTTTTTGACTAAATGATTATTGATATTTCTAGTGTCTTCAACAATTACCATAGCTGATTTGAAGGATGTAAATTTATCTTATATTGTAGAAACTTTGGTGAATCTTACTAATCTTTAATATGCAAACTATAAAATGTTTGGTGATATTTTTGTAAAAATATTCAAATTTCTAAGTATTTTTTATATTTGTTTATAAAATTTGGGGAGGTAAGAAAAAATTCTATAAAATTTGGGCAAATCATTTTTAGAAAAAATAGAAATTGAAGAATCATTTTTTTGGAAAAAACATGGAAAAATTTCCCATGGCTGATATGTAGCTTGTAAAATTTTCTATGACAATTACATAGTCTATTGTGGTTGCATGACTAGATTGGGTTTCCCTACAAATTTGTTTTACATATGTCTTTTACATTACATATTGTAATATCAATGTTTCCCCCAGCTTGTAAATATAATTATAACATGCTAAAAGACTATGGAAAAACTGAATATGTGTGGATGTTGGAATTGATAAACATTTTTGTTATAAAAGGCAATTTATATATTTTTGTTACTAAATAAAATGGAAAGTGTTTCATAATTATTGAAGCGGTTTTCAAAGGTAGATCATGATGCATGAGAGAGACGAGGAGGGGAACCATTAATGGTTGAGATGACCCCTACCAGACCAGTACTATGTTGGATTTAAATTATTCAAACCTAGAATAATCCTCTTGCCCAGAAAAGTAAATTACCAGTCAGGCGGGTATTTGGGAAGTCATTAAGAGTCAATGAGGAGATGGGAAGAGTACCCATATGGAAACTTCTTGACCTGACCCACGAAATATTTCAAAGAAAGGAAAGAGAATGAATGAAATTTGTGGGAAGAGAAGGAGGATGCAAGAGGAATGGGTCTAGTGACCATTTTCTGAAGAGGGAGAGCACATGCAACTCTTTGGTTCAAAACAGAACTAAAAAATGAATTTTTTTCGAGGTATGGGAATTGTTGGGTAGCATTTCTTACCATGCTAATAAATGGGGTTGCATAGGATGAGTGACTGGGGAACCACTTGTTGTAGACCCCCTTTCTTGGTGGAGAGAGAAACGATCTACTAAATTCCTATGGGAAGAGGAGAGTGGTCTTCGTCCCTGGTTGTTGTTGAACTAAAAGAATAGTTTCTCTCAAAGCATCATGATCTATCTAGGGGTGGCCAATGATAAATCTGTCGAACAGTTATTGCACCCATGGTTGGGTGGAAAAGGGCACCCCTTTCAGCACTTGCATCACAATTTGGTTTCTATATAAGTGTATTTGGTTAAATCTTTGTAGTTCTTAGATCAGAGAAAATTTTATACTATGTTTTAGAATTGTGTAAGTTTAAATTCCGAAAAAAGTGACTTGAAAAATTGAAGTAAAATAAAGAGAATGTCATAGTTGAAGCTCATTTGATTTAATTCATTATCTCTTGACTATCTTTGTGTTAAAATAAGATTTATGGGAGTGGATGTTGTGGTTGACAGTGTTGTACAGTTTAATTCATGCTTGGTAAATAATGATTGAAAAGTTAAAAATCTCTATAAAACATCTTAAAGAAGAGAGAGTGATTTTTATGCATAATTGTGTTATGTTTTAGTATGTCCTCGAATCATATGCTAGAAATCTTAGAGGATATCAATTTGGACTTTAGGAAATAATCCTATATATGGAAAAATATTAAAAATATTTATAAATGATTATTGAGAAAAAATAATTAGGAAATAAACATGAATTTTTCCTAATTGAATTAAAATACAAAAGTTCTCAAAATTCTATTTGGGGCATAAATAAGCATTTATGTTAAACTTGTGTTAAATCTCATAAATTTAATGTGGATGTAAATCTTTGTCTTAGGACCAATTTCCTTAAATTTAGTAAGAGTAGTAAAGCACAATAATAAGGAAATAAAATTTACCCTTTTACCCACGAAAATGGAGAGATTATAATTATATTTTTAATTTCCAGAATGGAGAATTTTCCCTAGAATATAAACTTTTATTAAATCCCTTTATAAATATTGGAAATTTATATTTTTCCTTTTCTTATTTTCCTGTAAGAGAAAATAATAGACCTAGACCAAAAGAAAATATAAATTAATATGATTCCAAATGCAAAAGTACACCAAGGAATAACCCATGATTAAATGCCTTAAACATCTCATGGTCTTCAGAACTCCAATAGTTCAGAGCTTTGGGGCTCCGGGATGTTTGAGTGATGGAATCCACGAGTCAAAGTCGTCGAAGGTTGAACCCTACCTTTCCCTGTACAAGGTTTCTTAGATAATAATTGTAATTAATTATATTATTATTATATTTAATTGTGATGAAATTAACATAATTGAGTATAGTAACCTTTTCTTTGCAATTTCTTATTTTATAAGTCAAAATAAATCATTGTACTTTTATTACATTGTAATACAAGTGGGTCCCCTCCGAAACCCTAGGACTCTAGGTTATTTGAGCAGGAATAATTGCGTGAAAGAGCCCAAGGTGTGGACTCGAATATATTCTCTTTCATTCCAATATTAAATTATTAAATATAATATTGGAGAATTTTTAAAACCTCAGTGTAATTTTCGAGGGGGATACTATAAAATATTATATAATATTAAGGATTATTAAACTGGGGGCAATGTGTGAAAGTGGGGTCACTTTGGGACTCTGGGGCTCCAGGATATTTGAGTATAAAGGATGTGTTGGGGAGATGGAGGAGTTGACCCAGAGCTCTCTCTCTCTCTCTCTCTCATTTCAAATATTAAATATAATATTAGGGGACTTTATAAACATGGGAACATTTTCCAAAAAGGTGTAATATATATATAGATATTAAATGAGTTTATCATGGTATTTGTACGTGATAAAGTACCAACCCTTGTCCCTTTTTAATTTAATATTTAATGAGCAATAAAGTGTGAATGTGGACCCTTCGGGAGATCGGGACTACGGAGTTCTGGGATTTTGGGACTACGGGATGTTTGAGGTATTAGAATCAATAATAAAAAGAAGGGTCGAAGGCCTGAATCTACCCTTTCCCGTCCCAATGGTTGCACAAATATCGATATAAACATTTAATATAATTAATTATATTTGCATCACTCTACAATATGAGTGGGGTACCCTCTCCGAAACTTTGGCATTCTGGAGATTTGGGTATATTCCTAAAAGAAAGATGATGAATTGTATCTGAAGTCTGGAGGCTTAGGTATTAATGGATATTGATAATCATAAGTGCTCATTTTCTATATTTAATCATATTATGATATAATTAAATACAATTATATTATAATATAATTAATAAAAGAACAAATTTGTAATAATAAATATCAAGTTGAATATAGTTAATCATTTTCCCCATAAAATAAATAAATGTGCACATATGTATATGTATATGTGAAATTATGTGAAAATTTGGTATGGAGTTGCATGTTGGGGAGGGATTGAATTATATACCTTAATTAAGATTAATCAACTTAGGCATTGTAATATCCCCAAGGATGAGCCCAGTTGTATTTATAAATTGTAAACATGTTTTGTAGGCTAGTGAGTCGAGTGTTGATAAGTTGGTGGGCTTATGTGTTTATTAGGCCAGAGAGCCTAAGTGTTAAAGGCCAAGAGCTTGATTTTACATATGTAACTATGCAGAACATTAATCAAATATAAACATTGATGTGTGCAGACCGACCAAGAAGAAAGAGTGATGGGGGACTAAGCTTCCACAAGGTTGGGTAAGGGAGGAGGCTAAGTGTGTGGGCCTAGGGGCTAAGCTAGGGGGCTTACCTCTAAAGGGGATAATTATTTATTATTATTCCAAAGCTGTGTGAAAAACATGTTTTTATCCTAAGTCCTCGGAAAGGCATCATGTGCAAAAATGGAGCGCATGCAGCTCGAGGAAGACAAGTGTCGACCTAGGCGCATGCAGTTAAAAGTTGAAGCATCAGTTGTGTTAGGGTTCACTTACCATTTTCCATCCTCCGTGAATTGGGTAGAGTCTCCATGAGTGCCCTCTATATACCCTCACGCATTTCTAAAAATCATAACCGTGAAGTCAATCAGGGTATTCCTGTGAATCTCGTGGGCTCTGTATTCAACCTTTGAAATATCCATGCATGCACTTAAGACCCGAAATCTATGAACCATTTTGTGTCTTTTGAGGACCCGACACCTAAGCAATCGCCTTAGTTTTTTCATGTCTTAGCATGGGTTTTTACCGCCTCCGGTGCCATGCCCATATATTGATTCTATTTTCATCCTTGTTTGAATGAGTGTTGAACTGTTGTTGTTGTCCTCGCCTGGCTGGAGCTGAGTCGAGGAGTGTGTTGAAGAAGCGGGTTGTCAGGACCGCGGTAGAAGAGGTAGGTTGTCAGGCCTGTGAGTATCTCTCTCCAAGTGAGAGAGTCTTTTGGGAAGTGGTTTTCTCCCAGAGAGAGTCCAGCACCAGCTACAGATCTCTTCGAATTCCTGATTCGGCCTGTTGCTGAGACCCAAAGAGGGAGGTGAAGCAACCGATGGACTGTGCTTGTGAAGGTGTATACTCCCGGGTGGAATAGGCAGGTGGGGAATGAGATTCTATGAGTAGTGGGTGTAAGAAGGCTCCTGGAGAGAATCCTTCCAGTTGCTCTGTGTAGTTTTCTTGTAACCTCAACCTAGTTTAGGATTCCCTTGCCCTAGGTGGAGCTTGGTCCCAGCTCGGGGGTGGCCCATTGTTGAGCGTGATGAGAAACGTGGTCTAAGGCTAGGAGGTTCATGGAAGGTCTGCAAGTAGTTGGTGGAGTTACTCCAGTTCCAAAGATAAGTCTCATTATGTGTTTAATTTCAATTAAAATGCATGTATGTGATGTTTGTATGTTTTCATGTATTCCATTGAATGTATGAATTACTGTTAATTCCATTAATTATGTATGTTAGCAATAATTTTGTGTTTACTCTATATTTTTTGGTTAAATATGCATATTAAATATATATGTATGAGAATGTTTCGCGTAGTTGTGTTTCCTAGCAGTGGCATTGATGGTCGGGGCCGTTACAAATTGGTATCAAAGAATGGTTTTCAACATTGAGCCTAGATGGGCCATGTTAGTGGAAAAAGAAGAAAAAGTTTCAAAAGAATTGTTGTCAATGTAGAAAAAAATCGAGTTCAGAGCCAATGTTTTAACGTCGAACCTAGATGGGCTAGATAAGTGGTCATTGGACCCAAGGTTTCAAGAGGAAATTGTGTCTGGAGGACCAATTTCGAACCCCAGAACCTTCCTGAGTCTTAAGAAGTTACCTTGGTCATGTTACGAAGCTCAGGAGGAATAGCGATATCATAAAACCATGACATAAGTGGTTTTGGGCTGCAGAGTAATGTGGAGCTTAGGATTTGTTCGAGAGAAGGAGAATCCTTCATGACTGTCAGATCTGGTAATGTTGTGAGGCAGTTATCCGTGAATTCATTTGGAAATTCACAGAGTAACAGAGTATGTTTTGCACTGTAGGATCTGTTCGGAAGGAAGGGAAATCCCTTACGACTTTCAAATATGGGGAAGGTGCAAAGGAGTTAACCCAGAAGCCCTTCATACTTCGCGACTTAAGTGAATTCTAATGCCAGAAACAAGAGAAGGGTCGAAGCCCAAAGCTCCAAAGTGGATCTACACAGTAGATCTAGAGAGGAGAGCTCGACCATTGGATCAAGCCAATGTTAAAAGGTCAAACACAGTAGTGAAGGGAGAAATCTCTCGAAGAGCCAAAGTAGTGAGTCATGATGACATCAATTGGATGGACGTGGACACATGGGATGTGTGCGATGTGTCAGTGGGTTTTAAACCCGTGGAAGGTTGAAATGGCATTTGGAATGAGATGTGTGTCACCCATCTGAATGGGCCACATATCAGCCGCTAGTATTTCGCCATGTGGCTTTCCGTATGAGAATGGCTAGTGGGGTTGAGGTTACGTAACGAAGTTAAAGTTCATATGACCCACACTAGTGTTGATCATGATACATCAAGATAAACTACCAAGAGGCATTGCAAGGACCCAAGTTGCATGGGAGTTAATTCTCCAAGGCAGTCCTACAATCTAAACCGTGGTTTCACCGAGGGGTTACGTGTCAGCGTCAGAAGAATCATGTGACGAAAGGTGGGTTACTCCAAACCGCTATCGCATGCCCCCACAATTGTAAAATGTAAGTGATGCAACGTAATGACATCACCAAGGGTGATTGGGAATGTTTAGAGATTAACAGTTCAGATGTGTGGATGCGAGATCCTCTGAAGCTCCAAAGTCCCTAAGATTTGAAGACTCGTAACTCAAACACGTGATGTTCCATAGTAAGTGTCACCCATTGGATGTTGAATATATGTGGACTATTTATCTTCCCTACTTCGAGAGTTCGATAATCCAGAACTCTCAGAGATTGTTTTGTGGTGATTGGAAATCTTATGAAGATGAAGGTTGAAGGCCCGAGTAAGCGCTTATTGATCTAGCACTTGGTCACGACCCATGGCCGTGTGGATTGGGGACTTAGAGAAAGGGGCTAGTTCCCTAAAATGATTACAAAGCAGAGAAGATCTCGGAAAGAAAGTGAAATATGAATATTTTCTTAAATCAAATTGGTTTGAATGCATAAACTCGTGAAGTATTGAATAAGTTTCAATTGTTTCTGTTCTTTGAATTTTCGAGTGAAAGGAGTGCACATTGTCCGCAAGGAGTTCTTTGACAGAGGTAAGTTAACCTTATAGAAGCTCACGAGAGATATCATTGAACCTTCATTAGTAAAAGTTCAAGGAGTGCATAGGAAGAACTTTGTGTTGAGTTAGGAGAGAGATAGAGTCATTGAGAACTTTGTAGGGCTCTCCCAGGTGGGAATTGAGTGAGTGAAAGTGTGTACAGAGATAACTCTTTGTTGAGTTCAGGAAGAAGAGTATCATAGGAATATACTCACGGAGTTTTTGAACACTCTGTAGAAAATGCTCAGCAAGGTGTGCTTTGAGCAGAAGGTTGTCAAGAGGGCACGAAGTTTTCCTTTCAAAGGAAACATAAGGATCGAGACCCTTAGGAGACTGAGTATTTCGAAAAGATAAGAAGAGATAATGCAAGGAGTGTGTGGGAGACAGACTCATTATAAATCCTAAATCTCATAAGAGATAATGCTTATGAGATTGAAGATGAGATCCAAGAGGCAGACTCACGGGAGAAAGGTCAAAAGCTGAAGCCTTTGAACACTGACAAAATATTCCAAGGTGGAAGAAGTCAAAAGCTTAGGAGGAGGAGCGAAAAAATCCATCATATCGGTTGTGGGGATGAGCCTGGACCATTAGATTAGCGTCCAACAGAACAAAGGAAGAACAAAGGAGAGGAACAAATCCCATCCATTGGATCTGAGAGATTAGGACCAGCAACCGTTGGATCTGGAGGTAAGCAAATGAGAGTTAACCCTTGTGTGCATAGGAGAAGTGGACTTGTCAAAGTCTCGAAGTCTCGAAGTGATTTGGGGCCATCCATTGTCTAGGAGGAGAGGTGGCATAATATCCACAACTTTGGAAGTTTGCAGACAAGGAGGAGGTGAAACAACCAAAGCAAATCTTAGTTGTTGATCTGAAAGTGGACGCGTGGTGCTAGATCTGGAACTCCGGGTATGGAGCACTATGGAGGAAAGAAGAGGATGAAATCTTTGAAGTCCCAAAGGAGATATCGATTGTTTATCAAGGAGGAGGTTGAACAACCGTTGATCTAGTATTGGTCAGAAAGAGCCAAAGTCCTGAAGAGAATCAGGGTTGTTTATTTGGAGAGGACATGTGGCAGAAGATCTATCACTCTGGGGAAATTCACTCCAAATATTTGTGTGTGTGGAGACATGAGAAATCTCGAAGGCTGGAGAGCTGGATTTCATTAGAACCGTTCGATTGTTGATTACATGTGTCAATAGATCTTCCACTCTGAAATATTTTCATATGGGGAAAATAAGATAGTTGAGAGTTGAAACTCCCAAGGTCTGAAGAGTCAGAATCAACCGTAGTTGTTGATTTGGAAGGGAGCTACGTGTCGACAGATTGTTGGTCACTATAATTGCTTAATTAATTTCAAACAACCAAGTGAAACATAAATTATCAACCCAGGGAAGTCTTTTGTTTCAAAGATAGCTGCGCACTATATATGCTCAATTCCAAAAGCACTTAGTGTTGTAGTAAAGAAATCATTCTATCTAACTTGCTGAAATGAACTGAAGCTCTGAATAGTATCACAGGAAAGAGATCTCCCTATTGCAATTCTTTATAGTTCGATTTAAGAATCCTAGATTACATTTTAAAATAACATTGCAATGGGTGAGAACGACTATCTTGCAAT
>ML780211.1:687375-756541 GCA_009831015.1 Picea engelmannii
TAAACGTGTAGTAATGAGAAGGGACGTTATGTACCTTGGAATGATCAAGTGGAATGATAGTATAAGTCAAAATGTAGGTGATGAAGGGTAAAATAATAGCAAAAAGTATGGGCAAAAAGGGTACAATATGTGGTCCTAACACAGATCATGTAGATCTAAGATCGTGTGTGGAAGGAGGAAAGAAGGTAGAAAAGGGAGGATAGATAGCAGTCATTGATCACAGATCATTTCCAATGGATTGGAGATCGAAGGACGAGATGGATTGCAGGCCCAGAACTTGCTCGGATGTTAAAAATATGAGAGAGGATTGCAATTTATACCACGATTTTGACAAAGTGATGTGTGGTAGATGGAGGTGTATTGTGAGGCGAAAAGCAAGTTGGCCTAAAACCACTCTTTCCCACGCTCACAATCACATATTTCCATGAGGTCATAGCCCAGAGTCATATGAAGAAAAGGGCTAATGAAAAAGGGGCTAGCCCCTAAAACTTGGAGTTTTGGAAGTGCGTAGGAATAAGCCTGCGGGTCTGTTAGGACCTGTGCCTAAAGAAGGAAAGGGGACCTATGTAATATAAATATGGGTCTAGTAACGGCTCGAAGATTCAATCTGACTCAACATTTGGAAAGATCCTTTGACCGGGAGGTCAGCAGACCCTACTGAGGTAGGGGCACTGCGTCGAAAGTGCTCAGGGAAAAAATTGTCATTTACAATGATCATAGTGAGAGAACAAGAAGAGTCAATAATCCAGGAATAATTGTAGACTTCTGGGATCAACGAGGAAAAATTTTATAGGGAGAAAGAAGTTGATGCAATTTCTGTGGCATCAAGTCTGTTACGGCTTGTTGGGTCAGCCAAAGGAAAGAATGCTTGTGTGTTTGCATGTTTTGTTAGTGATGTTGTTGTATAAAGAGGGAAGAAATAGAGAGCTTAAGTATTGGTTATAAGTTTGATAAAATAATCATGGAAGATTCTACTTCCATCAGAAATTCAGGTAGTATAAAATTTATTAATGGAGATCATGCAGGTATGAGTTTAATTACTCTTTTTGCATAATTCCTGAAATGAAATTTAGGTAATAATTTTCTCATCCAAAGTTATTTTTATAAAATCACATGATTATATTATTGAGTGCATACCACTAGATGTGGTAAAGGCTGGAGGCCCGTATTAATTCAAATCTTTTTAGCTTCTAAATGGACACACTGACATAGTAGAATGTCATGTTAATTTGGTTGTGGGTTAACAACCAAAGATTTAAAACATAATAACTTGTTGTGGGAATGAATGCCAGTAATCTAGTCATGTATGAGACCAAGACCTAGTTGGATATGGAAAGGTACGGATATGGAAAGTTTATGAGCCACACAGGTACTAGAAGCTTCCTACTTTTAAATAAAACTTGGGCTGCAACCTTTTTTCTAACACTATTGAACACCACATAATTATATTCTTGGTGTAGTGTTCGGGTTAAAAAGGAAGGCATCCAATTAATTGGTAAGACAATAGGAAGTGTGTGGAGAATGTGTCAACACATTGGCCAGAATTCCAACTTATGGATGGTGAGATGCATGATTGAGATAAAGAGCATTATGTAATTCAATGCAAGGTGTGTTGAATAAGTATGCATTGAGAATTGCACTCATGGATAATAAGTGACATAATTGTATACTAAATGCATTGATTGAATGTGTTTTGTAGGTACATGCATATATATTATTGCATGGAAATAATTGTTACGAACAACTGAGATGTTGTTAACTCATAAAGTTGAGGACATTTCAGGGAGGTTTTATACATTGCAACAAGAAAGTTGCAAGTCAAGTAAGTCACATGAGCATTGACTATGGGAAATTTTCTTGTTCAGAAAAAGAAGTAATGAACTTAAAGATAGTACTGTGAACATGCATATGCATAGAATGACGAGTCATTCTATTTTATTAAATTGTTTGGTAATTATGATTGAATTTCTAGATGCAATAAATTCTAAATTCACTGCATATGGTTATGTACATATTACAATTGAATTATGATGTACAAGAAATACTGACAATTGTTGGCAGTATGTAAGATGAAGCCTTGCAGGAAAATGGTATGCAGTTTGGTGCTTGTGGAAAACCACAAGGAAGGTTGCAATCTTAATATGGAAACAACCAACATGAATTATGAAATAGAATTTCATGTTTTGGGGAAAAAGTTGAATTCCCTTTTGAACTAATTGGAGTTCCTAAATGAAGTTTTTTATGTTTTCTCATGATAATTGCATGTGGGCAATGCAGATGAGATGATGTTTATTAAAGTGGAATGTTGAATACAAAGAGTAGCTCAAGAAGATGTTGATTGGAAATCCCTAAGGGCATTTGGAACTCCGGGAGCCACGGTGCTCTGAGACTTCATGAGCCGACTTGTTGTTGAAGCCCAAGGAAAGGGAGGTGTAGTAGTTGATGGACTGTGTGAAAGTGAAGGTGCACACTCCTAGGGTGGGACAGGCATGTGGAGAAGAGAGAATGTTGGTTGGAGTGTTGTTGAGGTTTGGTATCTTGGTCTAGACCATGTGATATGGAAGTCTTCTCAATCAAAAGATAAGTACAATTCTCTACTATTATATGTTGTGTATCTTGTATGAAGGTTATAATGTTATTAGAATTGCATGTATATACTTATATATACATTGCATATATGCTTGCATTACCTGCATCCATGACTATACATAATGTGTTTCCTATTTCATTTCTTAAGAAATATATACCTGATTCTAATCATGTGATTGATTGGAATGTGATTCAGGTGGAGAAAGAAGGCATCTTGCAAGTTCATTTGGTGTGCATATTGAACCGAAAGAGAAAATAGCTTTGGAATCGAGCCATATGACTTGAAAAGGTCCAATGGACCTGGTACAGTCCTAAAGATGCGACATGGGAGCATGAGGATGCTATGCACGCAGAATACCCGCATCATTTTGAATATTTTGGAAATCTTGTTGATGTTGTGTAAAAGTTACACCGAGGACAGTGCAAAAATAAGGGGAGGGTATTGTAATATCCCCAAGGATGAGTCAAGTTGTATTTATAAATTGTAAACATGTTTTGTAGGCTAGTGAGTTGAGTGTTGATAAGTTGGTGGGATTATGTGTTTATTAGGCCGGAGATCCTAAGTGTTAAAGGCCAAGAGCCTGAGTTTGTATATGTAAATATGCAGATCATTAATAAAATATAAACATCGTTGCGTGCAGACTGACCACGAAGCAAGAGTGATCGGGGACTAATATTCCACAATTTTGGGTAAGGGAGGAGATTAAGTGTGTGGGCGCTAAGCTAGGGGGATTACCTCTAAAGGGGATAATAATTTATTATTATTCCAAAGCTGTGTGACAAACATGTTTTTATCCTAAGTCCTAGGAAAGGCATCGTGTGCAAAAAGGGAACGCATGCAGCTCCGGGAAGACAGGTGTCGATCTGGGCACATGCAGTTAAAATTTGAAGCATTAGCTGTGTTGGGGTTCACTTACCATTTTCCATCCTCTGTGAATTGTGTAGAGTCTTTGCGAGTTCCCTCTGTATACCCTCATGCATTTATGAAAACCAGAACCATAAATTTGATCGAGGTATTCCTGTGAATCTCGTGGCCTTTGTATTCAACATTTGTAATATTCACGCATGCACCTAAGACCCAAAATCTGTGAACCATTATGTGTCTTCTGAGGACCCGACACTTGAGTAATCACCTTAGTTATGTTGTGACTTAGGGTGGGTTGTTGTCGCCTGTGGTTCCATGCCCATATGTTGTTGCTATTTTCATCCCTATGTGAATGAGTGTTGACCTGTTGTTGTTGTCCTCACCTGACTGGAGCTGAGTTGAGGAGTTTGCTGAAGAAGCGGGTTTTTAGGCCCATGGTAGAAGAGGGAGTTTTCCAGGCCTATGAGCAGCTCTCTCCAAGTGAGAGATTATGTTGGGAAGTGGTTTTCTCCCAGAGAGAGTCCAGCACCAGCTACGAAGCTCTGAGAATTCCTGATCCAACCTGTTGCAGAGACCCAAAGAGGGAGATGAAGAAACCGATGGATTTTTCTTGTGAAGGTGTGTACTCTCGGGTGGAACAATCATGTGGGGAATGAGAGTCTATGAGTAGTGGGCATAAGAAGGCTCCTGGAGAGAATCCTTCCGGTTGCTTTGTGTAGTGTTCCTATAACCTCAACCTAGTCTAGGATTCCCTTACCCTGGGTGGATCTTGGTCCCAACTCGGGGGTGACCCACTACTAAGCGTGATGGGTAGCATGGTCTAAGGCTGGGAGGTTCATGGAATTTTTGCACGTAGTTGGTGGAGTTACTCCAGTTCCAAAGATAAGTATCATTATCTATTTAATTTCAATTGAAATGCATGTTTGTGACGCTTGTATTTTTTCATGTATTCCGTTGAATGTATGAATTATTGTTAATTCCATTAATTTTATATGTTAGCAGTAACTTTGTGTTTACTCTGTATAGTTTATTTAAATATGCATATTAAATATATATGTATGAGAATATTCCACATAGTAGTGTTTCCCAGTAGTGGGGTTGATGTTCGGGGACGTTATAGGCATATTATGGAGAAATTAACCTCATTTGTTTATAATATAATGGCGTTGGCTAGTTGTTCTACGAAATGGATTTTTTCGTTGAAATCCGACGATATAAATTTACATGAACCACTATTTGTTGTTGTTCAAAATCCATTTCCAAATGCATAAATGGATTCAACATGCTGAAAAACTCCCAGGGTACTCATATTCTACAGAAATAATCACTCAAATATATGAACCCAACAATTTGTCGTTGGATTTCAAAAAAATATCCCCGGAAAAAATCACCATTCGATAGAATCTTTAGCTTATCACATATTATAATTACTCATAATTATCATATGAGTAATTTTTTGAGTTAGTGCTAAACTACTTCTAACAGGGGGGCAAGAAAAAAAACCTCGGTAATTACTGGGCCATGAGTATTGGGCTAAGAAAAAATTAATTACTAGATAATTAGTTTGTGGAAAATAATTATCCTTAATGAGGTTTAAGTAATTAATTACCAAAGAATGGTATTCTACAAAATATTAATTAAGTATTTTAATTGGAATATATAATTGGGACAAATATCATCCTCTAGTCAAGAAAGCCTAAGCACCCTACGGTGACATGGTGAATTGAGGTTGACTAAGAACATCAGTGTGATGGTACATGTCAATATTGAATGGGTTGACGAGTTGAGTGGGGTCCAGTAGGATTTGTAAACCTTAGGTATCGAATGGATCCTAACTGTAATTCGGGAGATCTGGCATGTATCAAGACTTTCCATCAAGAGAAAGGGAATATTCCTTGATACCATATTAGTCGGAGGTAAGAAAAGAGTGTGTTGGGAGAAGGCACAAGTTACGATGGATGCAGACCTACGTGGATCAAATTTCCACTGTGGTAGGCTAGGCTAGTGCCACATCAAGACCAGGGTGTCACCACATCAGTTGACATGGAAAATGTAAGGTCACGACGATGCCACGTGGTAGTAAGAGGGATGTTTCCTATGTAAACTCGAGAACTTTGGAAGGTCATAACCCTCATCCCAAAGCTCAGTTATAAGTGAACTTATCGTCGTTGGAAAGCTATTGACGAACATAAGATGATGGAGTTGTGACAGAGAATATTTGATATGATTGAGAAAAGTAAAAAATTTATACCCCATCCCTTAAAAAGGTACTTCGGGGTTGGGTGTGTGACAGAGAGGTATCAGAGTGGGAAATAACACTTGGCCTGCTTGGGCTCATGAACAAGTTGAATAAAATTTTATTGCAAAAATTTTAAGGGGTAACACCCTATCTTACCCCATTCATAAGAAGCTTATTTAAACAACTACTAAAGAGAGGAAAAAAACTTTATGTTGTTGTTATATGTTCTAAAAGAAAATATCTAAACTATGTTTTTCTAGTGTTCCAAATAATGAAGATGAATTCGCCTTACGAATTGCATGTGTTTTTCATAAAATAATAGATAAATTAACTAACACAAAATGTTTTATCAACACTCAAACAGTCAATGGAGAGAAAGGAAAACTACAATGACAGAATTGAGTTTGATGAACCTAAGACTTTAGAAGACACTATTTGAAATGCAATATACTTCTATGAGCAATTCAAGAACAAGGAAGAACCTCATAAGGACTAGAAGAAGAAAAGTAATTTGGGATTCAATAAGAAGGGATTTAAATCCTCAATATTTAAGAATCATGGGAAAAGTTCTAAGATGATCCTTCCTACTAAAAGTGTGTATCAACAAATTTTTCCATCTCAGAGTGGTAATAAACCCTTTGGATCATCCCCAAGAAATATTGATAATACAAAGAGAGAACCCTTGAAATGTTGGGGTTATGGAGAATAAAATTTGCTAAGGGACTTCCCACATAGGCAACAAAACAATGAGAGAGTCTACAACATACATGAGGCTACCATAGTCAATGATGTGGCTAGGAGAATGCCACAAATTTATGCATCCTTGGATAATAGACAAGCTGACCACCAAGCTTCAATGGTGGAGATGGAAGGTAATTTCCAACCATCTAGATTCCATTTTAATTGACCTTGGTTCTAATATGAGTTATGTTTCCCCTCAAATTGTTGAGATATGTAAATTGCAGCAAGTAAACATGATAAATAATGGCTGGTACATATGGCCACTAGAACTAAAAGAAAAGTGGCAGAGGTCATACCAGCATGCCAATTCATTATGAATGGATTGTCCACCCAAGTGACCCTAAACATGCTTCCATTAGGATCTTATGACCTATGGATTCGCATGGACTAGTTGACTACCCATAAATCCAAGTTGGATTGTTATAATAAAACTTTGGAGTTTGAAGATGAAGAAGGGAGAAAAAGAACCCTACAAGGAATTCAAAAGCATGTCTCAGTGAGACAAATATCAACCCTTCAAGTGAATAATTATTGCATAAAAGGATGTATTTTGTATGAAATACAAGTGTTGAACTCTGTTGAGGACAATAAACCAATCCTAGAGGACCATCCTATAATAAGAGAGTATAAATATGTGTTTCTGGAATAGGTACCAGGTCTACCTCCAAGAAAAGATATTGAATTTTCAATAGAAATGGTACCAGGAGTGGTGGCAATGTCTAGAGAACCCTACAAAATGAATACATCAGAGCTAATTGAGCTCAAACTAAAACTAAAACTAAAGGAGATTTTGGACAAAGGTTACATTCGACCTAGTGTGTCTCCTTAGGGAGCACCATCTTTGTTTGTGAAGAAGAAGGATGACACACTCAGGTTGTGCATAGACTATAGATTACCATTAATAATAAGTATCCCCTGCCAAGAATTGATGACTTGTTTGACCAATTAAAAGGTGCTACAATTTTCTCCAAGATTAACTTGAGGTATGGATACCGTCAAGTCTAAATTAAGGATGAAGACATATAAAAAACATCCTTTATGATGATTTATGGGCACTATGAATTTGTAGTGGTGCCATTTGGGCTTACCAATGCACCAACCACTTTTATGTGTTTAATGAATAATGTACTCAGTAAGTTCTTGGACATATTTGTGTTGGTTTTCATTGATGATATCCTAATCTATTCTAAGAGTAGGGAAGAGCATGAATAACATATCAAGTTAGTGCTTCAAGTTCTAAGAGAACATCATCTCTATGCAAAGTTTAGTAACTGTGACTTTTTCCAAAAACAAGTCCATTACTTAGGCCATGTTATCTCTGAAGAAGGAGTGGTAGTTGATCCTAAAAATATAAAATCCATTATGGATTGGCCTACCCAAAAATATGTATCTGATATCAAATCCTTTATGGGCCTAGTAGGATACTATAGAAGGTTCATAAAGAGATTTTCCAAGATTGGTTTCCCAATCACCTCCCTTCAAAAAAAGGGAGTTAAATTCATTTGGACATCAGAATGTGAAGAGAGATTCCAGCAGTTGAAACACCTTCTAACCAATTTACCTGTGTTAAATATTACAAACCAAAATAATGACTTCCTTGTGTGTACAGATGCAAGGAAGGGATCAGAGGAGTCCTTATGGAAGAAGGGCATGTGATTTTCTATGAATATAGAAAATTGAATGAGCATGAAATCAATTATGTGACCCACGATTTGGAATTGGATTTCATAGTACATGCTTTAAAAATGTGGAGGCATTACCTCCTAGGAATATAATTCGTACATATGACAGACCAAAGTGATTTGAGATATTTGTTTGATCAACCAAAACTCAATGCTAGTCAATCTAGGTGGATGACTTTCTTCAATGAGTTTGATTTTGAAATAAAACATATTAAAGGAAAATAAAATAGGGTGGTTGATTCCCTTAGTAGAATTATGAAAGTGATTCACTTAGAATATGTAAGAACAGGTTAACCAGACATTAATGAGATATTCAAAAGTTCACAAGAAACAAATGCAATTTTCAAGACTGTGAAATCATACTTAGAGCAAGAGCCCACAAGGCTGAAGTATGAGGGATACCAATTGTTGAATGATGGCCTGCTAACTTACAAAGGTATGTTGTATATTCCAAATTTTGATGAATTGAAGAGTTTCATAATGGATGAACTACATAAAATACCATATATTGATCATCCAAGTTATTAGAAAATGATCATAATGACTAAGAAATTGTTTTATTAGCTTGGATTGAAAAAGGACATAGTTTATTACTTAGATAAATGTCTATAATGTCAGCAAGTTAAGGCATAGCACCAAAGTCCAAGAAGTTTTTTGCATCCCCTACCAATTCCTGAGTGGAAATGGCAAACCATCTCTATGGATTTCATCATAGGATTAACCAAATCAACCAAGTGGAATGACGTCATTATGGTAGTTGTGGAAAAACTAAGCAAGGATTCTCACATTATTCCCATCAAATCAACTTGCAAGGCAATATGTGTTGGAAGGTTTAAAGTTGGGAGTGAGCTTGTCATTGATGGCAAGAACACTGATGGCAAGATTAGAATATGCAGCGAAGGCAAAACAAGGAAAAAGTAAGCTCAGGAGGAATTAGCGCAGAGTCGAACACAATGCCTAATCTCGGGAGGAGAAGCATCAGTGATCGTTGGATCCCATTTAATTTTCCAAAATAAGGAGGATCATAGGATCAGATTGTAGACAAGATGAATGCACAGAAGAGAAGGGCAGATCTCAGGCGTCAGATCTGAGCATAATTTCCGACCATCATTGGATCAGGAAGAACTTGCACATTCTTTAAAGTGCACGATTGAAGGGGTGGTCCAACTCCATTTCGGAGTTTTGGCTATCAGGATTTCGGATATCGGGAGATAGAAATGTCAAGGTTCTTTACAACATGAGTCCCAAAATTGTGAAATGCGAAATCCTAAAATAGACACGTCAGCAAACCACGTCAACTAAGAACACATGGCACAACCAGGCAATGACAAGTGTCAAGCTGGTTCAACATCTCAAGCACATATAAGTCACAAATCAGAGTGACACATGGCAGTTATTCGACACATGTCAATCCACATGTGACGTCAACAGGCTTACATCACTTTGGGGTTTTGCGAATCACGACTTGGAGAGTCAAGAAACAATACCACAGGAATGTCGAAATCGTGAAATGTGAAATCGCAAAATGATCTGAGCCATCAGATCAAGGTTTGATGTAGACCATTGATCCAACCCCATTTCAGGGTTTCGGATACCGGAAGTTGGAGTGTCGAAACACTTTGCAAGAAGAATATTGAATTCGCGATATGTGAAATCACGAAACAATATTGGAGTCTCAGTTATCGTGACTTGGAGTGATGAGACCCTTCATCATAGGAATTGCGAGATGCAAATTCACGATGAGATCTGGACCGTCAATACACCAAGATTTTGGATCGTTGATCTAAGCTCCATCTCGGAGTCTCGCCTATCGCGACTTTGAGTGACGAGAACCTCCATCTAAGGAACAACGAGATGAAAATTCAAATGAGATATGGACCATCAATTCATCAAGATCGTGGACCGTTGATCAGGTTCGATGAAGGTCATAAGTTCGCAAAAATACCGAAAAGGTGAAATGGATGTAGCCTATGGTCACATCAGTGGAAGATGGGGGAAGGAGCTAGTGTAGACAAGCTCCTTTTCGGAGTTTTGGGGATTGCGACTGGGAGTGTCAAGACACTTGGTCACACGAATGCCAAATTGTCGAATGCCAAAATGCTGAAATGATTGCAAGATCCCATGGAGCCAATCCAATGGTGCAGGTGAATTTGAGTATGATCGAAGGGCTAATTTTGCTCTTCACAGTGTAACTGCTAGAAACCATTGATGGTTTCTGCCAGAAGATTCGAAGAGACTTCTGTGTGACCGCCAGAGGAGCTGAAGAGTCTCCAAGATTCTTCCAGTGAATGAAGACTATTATTAGAGGGGATTGACAGATGGATGAGTGTTGAAGTCTGTAACTGAAAAAAAAAGGATAAGCTCGACTGTGCTAGAGAAGACAAAGAGTCTCAACTACCAGAGAGGCTGAGGAATCTCAACAGAACACCCAGTGATGTTGGACGTGTGGTGGGAACCACCAGAGAAGCTGAAGAGTTGCGATGATGATCAAGTAGAGAACTTGAGATGTGGAGGAAATTGGCACGGTATGAGCATGCAAAGGAATGGAGAATATTGCATGCACAAGGTGCATAGAAGCTATAAGTACACGGTACAGAGAAGAGATGGGGTTGTTGTTGTTGTTGGAGTTTTTGTGGTTGTTGTTGTTGAAGGTGATTCATGTGTGAAGAAGGAAGAGAGTGCAGCAGCTGAATTTCACAGAAGAGGAACTATGCAGTGAATGGACATGGCGCATAGAGCATAAAAAGAAGAAGAACAGACAATGCAAGTCATGTGTGTAGGAAGGCAGTGAGACAGATAGAGCAACGAAATGTAGTAGAACAGTGATGAGTCTGGTAAGCCATTGTTGAACATTATATCACTGTAATGAGTTTCAGTAGCAAAGATTTATATTTCAGGGTGGAAGGGAGGTGCTAGGGAGGATTGTTGTCCTCATAGGTTCAAGTGGGTGCTTGAACATAGGGAGTTGTAGCTTCCATCTGCTTGTAGCCAGAGAAACCAGGGATTTGGTGCTAGAGAAACCAGGGAGTTGGTGCTTCCTTCTAGTTGGTGCTAGAGAAACTAGGGAGTCGGTGCTTCCTTCTAGTGGGTGCTAGAGAAAATAGAGATTTGGTGCTCTCAGCAAGTACCAGCTTGAAAAACTAAGGTTGTAGCCTCATTATGAGTTAGTGCTCATATGTATAATAATGTAAAGAATATAACTATTACTTATCATATAAAGAAAAAAAGGTTTTTACTTTGTATGGGTTTCCTCGAGAAATATGTGTCTCTGTGTTTCTCATATATGTGACTGATGTTGAATGTGCCATTGTTTATTTCCTTGCATTATTGTGATCATCATTCAGTGTTTCTGCAAAGAGTTTAATGGCTTTAGGTGCAGATGTCTAGGATGTGGTAGATACTGGTTATGTAAATCCAGTTGTGCTAGCTAATAAGGATGACAATCTATAATTTAGTTTCAACACTAAGGCTAGGAATGCTATCTTAAGTGGGATTGCATAAGCAGAATTCATAAAAGTTATGCATCTAGGAACTGCCAAAGAAATGTGGGACAAATTCATTAGCAGTTATGAAGGTAATGAGAAGGTAAAGGACGTCAAGATTCAAACCTACAGAATACAGTTTGAACAGTTGAAGATGAAGGAAGATGAAACAGTTGGAAAGTACTTTCTGAGAGTAGAAGAAATGGTAAATGCAATGAAAGCACTTGGTGAAAAAATTGAGGAACCTTTTTTAGTTCAGAAAATCGTGAGATCTCTCCCAGATAGGTTCAATCCGAAGGTCTCTACTATAGAAGAACTAAATGATCTAAAAACCTTGGAGTTTGATCAACTTATATGAACATTGACTGCATATGAAATGAGAATAGTTAAAGATAAACCCACCTCTAGAGAAGCATCATTTAAGGCAGACAAGAATGAGGATTCTGAGCCCGATAAAACTGAAGCAAAATTTGTGAAGAGACTGAAGAAGGGATCAGGAAAATACAAAGGTAAACTTCCTTTCAAATGCTTCAACTGTGGTAGGATAGGTCATTTTGCAAATAAATGTCCCCACAAAGGAAAGGATCATACTTGTGATGATGAGGAGAAGTACAAACACAGAAATTTCTTTAAAGGGAATAACTTTAAGAAGAAAAGTCTTTGCGTAAAAAATGAGGATGATACTTCAAATGATGAAGACAATGACTCCCCTATTGAAGATAAACTAAATGACTTCATACTTATGGCCAAAGAGGATTATGATAATGACAGCACAGGAAGTGAATTTAATGAAGAAGAAGCTGTGGTTGACATGGAAGGAGAACTGATCAGTGCACTGGAAGAAATTGACAAACTAAGAATTAAGAACAGAAAGCAAAGACAATTGTTGATATAGTTTGAGAAAGACAGAAAAGAACCTAATGAAGACCTTCTCCTACTAAAAGTATAATTAGAAGAGGGAAATAAAATCGAAGACATTTGGAAACGACAGTTATCAGAAAAGAAGGCAAGATGTGAAGCATTAGAACAAGAAGTAGTGAAAAGTAGGAAAGAGATGGAGAAATTTCAAGCCTTGTACAATCATAATCTGTCAAGTATCAAAGCCTCAGAAGGATTAGCCACCATTCTAAATCAGCAAAGGAGTCCAAAGCTGAAAACTGGTTTGGTTTATGAAGAGGGATCAAGTAGTGGCAAGCCAAGAAACGAAGAACCCATCAAGTTTGTCAAATGTACAACCAATAACAACAACGAACCTACAGGAACAAAGGAATACAATCAGCCGCCCAGGACGAGTATGGTAAAAGATGCCAGAACTAAATCTGTAGAACAAAGAAGTAATGCGCTCACTGCTGAAAGATGACATCAGCCTGGAAGAAATCAATTTACACAAAGAAGACAACCTTTTCCCAGGTACAAAGAATTTTTCCATGGCTATTGTTTCTACTGTTCTAACTTTGGTCACAAAGCTGTAAATTGTTCCTTAAGACTTAGACATGAGAAATTAAGATTTCAAAGGAATAAATACTTCCCACAACAAAGAATGATATAGTCAATAAATAATCCTTCACAGACTGCAAATTGCCAAATTAAGTCTAGACACATACAACTAAGGAGGCCAAGAAATAGTCAACAGTCAATAAGTAGGCAACACTAGAACAATAATTTTGACCTATTGAATAATGAGGTTGAATGCTACACCTGTCATAACTTTGGACATAAATCTATTGACTGTCGATTAAGGAACTATGAACCAAATTCGAAATCCCCTGTTGAAAATGTCAAGTTTTGGAAAAAGAAGGAAAGTGACAAGTGTGGATTAGTATTGTCCGCTCAAATAAAAATGAACCCTTGGTATATAGATAGTGGATGCTCCAAACAAATGATGGGAGACAAAGGAAAGTTTCTATCTCTAAGTGAAAGCAAATCAGGAAATGTAACCTTTAGAAATGATGCTCCAGGGAAAATAAAGGGCAAAGGGATGGTGAGCTTAAGTAATGGAAAAGGAAAAGCACAAGATGTTCTACTTGTGGATGGGCTGAAACATAATCTACTAAGTGTAATTCAAATGTGTGAAAGAGAATGTGAAGTGTTGTTCACGTCCAAGGACTGCAAGATAAAGTCTGTAAACTCAGGACAAGTGGTGGCCAAAGGCATAAGGACAAAAAATAATGTATATGTGCTGAAAGAAAATAGAGAAGAATGTCATATAAGAAAACATGATGAAAGTTGGTTATGGCATAGGAGACTTGGACATATAAACTTTGACCACTTAATCAAACTCAAAAACCTAGAGCTAGTAAAATATCTTCCAAGAATATCAAATCCCCAAGATTCAATGTGTAAACCCTGTCAAGTAGGGAAGCAAAACAGGACACAATTTAAGTCCAAGAGCTTTACTTCAATAGATAAACCACTCCAACTAGTTCATATGGATTTATGTGGACCATCAAGACAGGAAGGCACAGGGAAAGAAAAATACTTCATGATGATTATCGATGATTACTCCAGACTTACTTGGGTTGCCTTTCTCAAAGAAAAAGACAAATCATTTGAGAAGTTTAAAATATTTAAGGCTTTAACAGAGACTCAAACTGGCAAGAGGTTAAAGGCAGTAAGATTAGATCAGGGAGGAGAGTTTATGTCAAGAGACTTCAAGGATTTCTGCGATGAGCATGGGATCAAGAGAGAATACACAATCCCAAGAACTCCACAACAAAATGGAGTTGTTGAGAGGCAAAACAGAACAGTGCAGGAAATGGCTAGTTCAATGATGAATGAGAAGAACATTGGTCAAACCTACTAGGTAGAAGCAATACACACAACATTCCATGTGCTTAACAAAGCCCACCTTATACCACAAAGTGACAAGACACCTTATGAATTATGGTTTGGAAGACCCGCCTCAATCAAACACTTCAGAGTCTTTGGGAGTAAATGCTACATAAATAATAATGATGAAAACCTCGGCAAATATGATGACAGGGATGATGAAGGTATATTCTTAGGGTATGCTACAAACATTAAAGGATATAGATTCTATAATAAGAGGTTGCATAAAATGGTTGACTGTATTGATGTAAAAATTGATGAAGGAATCCCAGCAATAGAGGTATACAATAATGAGTCTTCTACAGAAGACACAACTAAATATGAAGATGAACAGGTCCAAGAATCAGAAAATTAAGACTTTGAATCAGATGAAGACTCAGACACTTAGACAGACTCAAATCAGCAGTCAACTACAAATTCCTTCTCCAGAATCATTCAAAAGAATCATCCTGCAAGTCAGATAATTGGGGAAAAAGACAAAGGTGTACAAACCAGGAGAAAGCTAATAAAAAACACTGAACAATCTCATATAGCTTTCATATCCATGCTGGATCCCAAGAATTTTAATGAAGCCAACAAAGATGACCATTGCGTTAAAGCAATGAATGACGAACTTGATCAGATTGAGAAAAACAATACATGGGAGATGGTTCAAAGACTTGAAGGTAAAAACGTCATTGGCTCCAAATGGATATTTAAGAATAAGTTGAATGAGAAAGGACAAGTTATCAGGAACAAAGAAAGGTTAGTCTATAAAGGCTATGCTCAGATAGAAGGACTGGATTTTGATGAAACATTTGTGCCTGTAGCAAGATTAGAAGCTATCAGAATGTTTATTGCCTATGCTTGTCATAAAAGATTTAAAGTCTATCAAATGGATGTCAAGTCAGCTTTTCTAAATGGAGATTTAAGTGAAGAAGTCTATATGGAACAACCAGAGGGTTTCAAACTATCTGATAACCCTGAATTAGTATGCAAACTGAAGAAATATTTATATGGGTTAAAAAAATCCCCTCGAGCCTGGTATCACAGACTAGATACGTATCTCAAAGACAAAGGGTTCAAAAGAGGAACAACTGACAACAATCTGTATATTAAAACAGAAGATAATAATTTTCTCATCGTATTGATCTATGTAGATGACATCATCTTTGGATGTATTAAGAATTCATTGGTACAATGGTTTGCTTCTGCCATGGAGTCTGAGTTTGAAATGTCTATGATAGGAGAACTGTCTTTTTTTCTTGGTTTGTAAGTTACTCAGAGGTCCGAAGGGATGTTCATTTCTCAAGAAAAATATCTAAGAGAAATGTTGAAAAGGTTTCAAATGGAAGATTCTAAACCTGTGGGTACACCTATAGTAACTAGATGTAAATTAAGCAAGGATGATGACTCACCTAATGTTGATCAAAGCTCATATAGATCAATGATTGGCAGCCTGTTGTACATCACAACATCTTGTCCAGACATAATGCATGTTGTAGGAATGGTAGGAAGATACCAGGCTGCACCTAAACAGAGTCATTTGCAAGCTATCAAAAGGATATTCAGGTATTTGAAAGAAACAATGACTTATGGTCTATGGTATCCCGGAAATCAAAATTTTCAGCTAACTACTTATTCAGATGCAGATTGGGCAAACTGTGTTGATGAGAGAAAAAGCACCAGTGGAAGAGCATTCTTCTTGGGTGACTCTTTAGCATACTGGCTTAGTAAAAATCAAGGTTCCATTTCTTTATCAACCACAGAGGTAGAGTACATTGTTGTTTCTACCTGTTGCACTCAGGTATTATGGATGATTCAGACACTTGTAGACTTGGAGGTAAAATACACTGCACCGATCCCGATTCATTGTGATAACACTAGTGCCATCAGTGTGTCTAAAAATAATATATTCCACTCCAATACCAAGCATATTCCCATAAAATATCATTTTCTGAGAGAGTAGGTCACCAATCAGATTGTTCAGGTCCATTACATTCCAACCACAGAACAAATTGCAAACATTTTTACTAAACCTCTAGCCAAAACACCATTTGAATATCTCAGACAGAAGCTGGGTTTTATCCCGTCTCACATATAAGAAAGTCCATCCTATTAGGGGGAGTCTTGTATTGATTGCATATCTAATACCTCATAAAAATACTACAACAGCTCAGGGGGGGCATGTTTTCTTTGACATTGATGTCAAAGGGGGGGAAAAGGAGTGGTCTGGATCAAATGCTACAGTTGGAGGTCCAAACAGATTAGCACATCCATTCAGGGTTGCCATCAATGCCAAAGGGGGAGATTGTTGGAAGGTTTACAGTTGGGAGTGAGCTTGTCATTGATGGAAAGAACAATGATGGCAAGATCAGAATATCCAACAAAGGAAAAACAAGGACAAAGTAAGCTCAGGAGGAATTAGCGCAGAGTCAAACATAGTTCCTAAGCTCGGGAGGAGAAACATCAGTGATCGTTGGATCCCATTTAATTTTCTGAAAGAAGGAGGACCATAGGATCAGATTGTAGACAAGAATAACGCACAGAAGAGAAGGACAGATCTCAGGCATCAGATATGAGCATAAGTTCCGACCATCGTTGGATCAGAAAGAACCTGGACGTTCTTTAAAGTGCATGATCATAGCGGTGGTCCAACTCCATTTTGGAGTTTTGGCTATCGAGATTTTGGATATCGGGAGATGGAAATGTCAAGATTCTTTACAACATGAGTCCCGAAATCGCGAAATGTGAAATCCCAAAACAGACACGTCAGCAAACCATGTCAGCTAAGAACACGTGGCACAACCAAGCAATGACAAGCGTCAAGCTGGTTCAACATATCAGGCAGGTGTAAGTCACAAATCAGAGTGACATGTGGCAGTTATTCGACACGTGTCAATCCACGTGTGATGTCAGCAGGTTTACATCACTTCGGGGTTTCACGAATCGCAACTTGGAGAATCCAGAAACAATACCACAGGAATAAAGAAATCACGAAATGTGAAATCGCAAAATGATATGAGCCATCAGATCAAGGTTTGATGTAGATCGTTGATCCAACCCCATTTTGGGGTTTCGGATACCGGAAGTTGGAGTGTTGAAACACTTTGCAACAAAAATGTTGAATTCGTGATATGAAAAATCACAAAACAATCTTAGAGTCTCGGCTATCGTGACTTGGAGTGATGAGACCCTTCATCACAGGAATTGCGAGATGCGAATTCATGATGAGATCTGGACCGTTGATCTAAGCTCCAACTCAGAGTCTCACCTATCGCGACTTGGAGTGACGAGAACCTCCATATAAGGAACAACGAGATGCGAATTCACGATGAGCTTTGGACCATCAATTCATCGAGATCGTGGACCATTGATCAGGGTCGATGAAGGTCATAAGTTCATGAAAATACCGAAAAGGTGAAATGGATGCAACCTATGGTCACATTGGTGGAAGATGGGGGAAGGAGCTAGTGCAGACAAGCTCCTTTTCAGAGTTTCGGGGATCGCGACTGGGAGTGTCGAGACACTTGATCACACGAATGTCGAATTGTCGAATGCCGAAATTCCAAAATGAATGCAAGATCCCATGGAGCCAATCCAACGGTGCAGGTGAATTTGAGTATGATCGGAGGGATAATGTTTCTCTTCACAGTGTAACTACTAGAAACCATTTATGGTTTCTTCCAGAAGACTCGAAGAGACTTCTGTGTGACCACCAAAGGAGCTAAAGAGTCTCCAAGCTTCTTCCAGTGAATGAAGACTATTCTTAGAGGGGATTGACAGATGGATGAGCGTTGAAGTCTGTAACTGAAACAGAAAGGATAAGCTTGACTGTGCCAGAGAAGATGAAGAGTCTCAACTACCAGAGAGACTGAGGAATCTCAATAGAACACCCAGTGATGTTGGACGCGTGGTGGGAACCACCAGAGAAGCTGAAGAGTTGTGATGATGATCAGGCAGAGCACTTGAGATGTAGAGGAAATTGGCGTGGTATGAGCATGCAGAGGAATGGTGAATATTGCATGCATAAGGCACACAAAAGCTATAAGTACATGATACAGAGAAGATATGGGGTTGTTGTTGCTATTGGAGTTGTTGTGGTTGTTGTTGTTAAAGGTGATTCATGTGTGAAGAAGGAGGAGAGTGCAGCAGCTTAATTGCACAAAAGAGGAATTGTGCAGTGAATGAACATGGCACACAGAGCATAAAAAGCAGAAGAACAAACAATGCAAGTCATGTGTGCAGCAAGGCAGTGAGGCAAACAGAGCAAGGAAATGCAGCAGAACAGTGATGAGTTTGGTAAGCCATTGTTGAACATTATATCACTGTAATGAGTTTCAGTAGAAAAGATTTATATTTTAGGGTGGAAGGGAGGTGCTAGGGAGGACTGTTGTCCTCATAGGTTCAAGTGGGTGCTTGAACACAGGGAGTTGTAGCTTCCATATGGTTGCAACCAGAGAAACCATGGAGTTGGTGCTAGAGAAACCAGGGAGTTGGTGCTAGAGAAACCAGGGAGTTGGTGCTTCCTTCTAGTTGGTGCTAGAGAAACCAGGGAGTTGGTGCTTCCTTCTAGTGGGTGCTAGAGAAAACAGAGAGTTGGTGCTCTCAGCAATTAGCAGCTTGAAAAAATGAGGTTATAGACTCATTATGAGTTCGTGCTCATATGTATGATAATGTAAAGAATGTAACTATTACTTATCATATAAAGAAAAAAAAAGGTTTTTACCCTGTATGGGTTTCCTCGAGAAATATCTGTCTCTGTGTTTCTCATACATGTGACTGATGTTGAATGTTCCATTGATTATTTCCTTGCATTATTGTGATCATCATTCAGTGTTTCTGCGAAGAGTAATTGTTTAAGCATGGTAACAACTGATTCACCCCCCCCTCTCAGTTTTTCAACAATATGTATTGTCAGTATCTTCATGAAATAAATATTTAGACTGCATGGCATGCCTAAGGAAATAATATCAGACAAAGATACAAAATTTACTTCAAATATTTGGAAATCTCTATTTGTTGGTCTTGAAACTAAATTGTTATTTAGTATAGCTTATCACCCTCAAACTGATGGGTAGACAGAGAGGGTAAACCAAGTGTTAGATTATATGTTAATAATAAATGTGATGCATCATCCCAAGCAGT
This sequence comes from Picea engelmannii, assembly GCA_009831015.1. Classification (NCBI taxonomy): domain Eukaryota; kingdom Viridiplantae; phylum Streptophyta; class Pinopsida; order Pinales; family Pinaceae; genus Picea; species Picea engelmannii. Next base: position 706,930 of record ML780211.1, read on the forward strand.
GGGAAGACTACCTACCACTGGTAGAATTTTCTTATATTAACAATGGCTATCAAGAGTCATTGAAGATGAGCCCTTTTGAGGCTCTCCATGGTAGAACATGCAATATTCCAGTCAGTTGGAATAACCCAATAGACATAATTACACTCAGACTAGATATGCTAAAAGAAATGGAACAACAAGTAATTTAAATAAAATAGAGTCTAGAAATAGCTCAGGATAGACACAAAATCTATGCAGACAGAAAAAGGACTCCTAGAGATTTCAAAGCAGGGGATCATGTGTATCTCCAAGTTAGGCCCAAAAAAAGTTCCTTGAGAATGGGATCTTGTGCCAATCTTGCACCTCGGTATTTTGGACCCTTTGAAATTTTGGATAGAGTGGGACCTGTAGCATATAGAATAACACTTCCTCCTACAGTGAAGGCACATAATGTTTTCCATGTTTCCTTGTTGAAGAAATATTTACATGATTCTAATCATATAATTGATTTGTCTATGATTCATTTGGAACCAGAGGGAGAATTCCTACTAGAGACACAATGCATAATAGACAGGAAAGAAATTCTACTAAGGAATGGAACCATTGCACAGGTCAAGGTGTAGTGGAAACACATTGGTCCAGATGAAGCTACATGGGAAATGGAGGATTCCATGAAACATGAATAGCCATTTATGTTTACTACTATACATACAGAGCAAATTTGTAGGTAGAACATTGAGGACGATTTTCCTTTAAGGGGGAGGGGATTGTAATACCCTTGTTTCCCCTAGCTTGTAAATATAACTATAACCTGTTAAAAGACTATGGATGAACTGAATATGTGTTGATGTTGGAATTGATGAAACATTTTGTTATAAAAGTCAATGTATATATTTATGTTACTAAATAAAATGGAAAGAATTGCATAATTCTTGAAGAGGTTTGCCAAGGTAGATCATGATGCATGAGAGATATGGGGAGGGGAACCAGTAATGCTTAAGATGCCCCCTACCAGACTAGTACTATGATGGATTTAAATTATTCAGACCCAAAATAGTCCTCTGACCGAGAAAAGTAAATTACTAGTCACACTAGTAATTGGAAATTCCTCCTCAAGAGTCAATGAGGAGATGGGCAGAGTACCCATCTGGAAACTTCCTGACCCGACCCACAAAATTTGGAATTGGACCCAAAACATTTTATTGAGAAAGGAAAGAAAAGGAAGGAAATTCATGGTTAGAGAAGAAGGATGCAAGAGTAATGAGTCTAGTGACAATTTTCTAAAGAGGGAGACCACGTGCAACTCTCTAGTTCAAAAGAGAGCTGAAAAATGAATTTTTTCTGAGTATGGGAATTGTTAGGTAGTGTTTCTAACCAAGCTAATAAATGGGGTTGTAGAGGGTGAGTGAATAGGAAAGAACTTGTTGCAGACCCCTTTTCTTGGTGGAGAGAGAAATTGTGACATCCCAAAAATAAAATATTTTTGAAATTTAAAGTTGCTGGAAATTTATTCTGTTTTTAGTAAATTCGAATTTGGAAAATTTTTTCCATTTATGGAAATTCCAAATTTCGAATTTGATAATTGTAATTAATTATTATAATTGTTGGTTAGAGACCTGATTTGACCCAACTAACTTTTTGAATATGACACTTGTATGAAAACATAATATTTTATATTCATTGCAAGAGGACAAATGGAACAACCATGTTAAATTTAGCTGACCATGACTCCATGAGTGGGGAACATGTTGGAAATACCTATGGGATAATTATTACAAGTGGAAAATCAGTGATTTGGCCATTGGTAGCCCCTAAAAATCAGGGATTTAGAAAGCTGCGAAAATTCCCAAGGGAGGGAAAAAGACCTAGGCAATTGATAAATAGCATATGTGAGGAGGCAGGACACTACCAAGTAAGTTAGGGAAAAAGACTATTGATTTTTTTTCCTTGTTGTTATGAACACTACTGAATGAGTGTTAAGCAAGGGGGACCTACTAGAATTGAAGGACATTGTTGAGGAGGAGTTTCCAAGTTCGCCCTCATGGATTCATTGTTAGTTTAGGGGTTGAATCGGGCAAGTGGATGTGGCTGCCCTTTTCTACAGTTGGGAGGAATGTGGATGTTCCTTTTGTCTTCTCACAAATTGGTTCAGATATGTAAATCTTCTCCTTCTTTGTTTGAATGATTCGTGTATCTAATATTATGCATCTAATTGTGCTATGTTGAAATAATTTCCATGGATGAAATATGTCCATTGTAAGAATTTTATGATCAAAGACTAAATTCTGGGAATGGTTCCACGTGAAACTAAAACGCTAGAAAAAACTATCTACAAATGAACTTGAAAGAACAGATCCACCTACAGGAGCATATCTAACTCTGAAATCGTAATTCTAGGTAGGATTGTCTATGTATAGATGAAAGTGAAAGGTACAGATCTATTTATAGGCATATCTTTACTTCTGTAATTGAAGTTCTAGTAGATCTATCTTTGAATAATTGAACAACTAGAGGGTTTCAAACTATCTGATAACCCTGAATTAGTATGCAAGCTGAAGAAAGCTTTATATGGGTTAAAAAAATACCGTCGAGCCTAGTATCACAGACTGGATACGTATCTCAAAGACAAAGGGTTCAAGAGAGGAACAACTGACAACAATCTATATATTAAAACATAAGATAATAATTTTCTCATCGTATTGATCTATGTAGATGACATCATCTTTGGATGTAATACGAATTCATTGGTACAATGTTTTGCTTCTGCCATGGAGTTTGAGTTTGAAATTTCTATGATAGGAGAACTGTCATTTTTTCTTGGTCTGTAAGTTACTCAGAGGTCCGAAGGGATGTTCATTTCTCAAGAAAAATATCTAAGAGAAATGTTGAAAAGGTTTCAAATGGAAGATTCTAAACCTGTGGGTAAACCTATGGTAACTGGATGTAAATTAAGAAAGGATGATGACTCACCTAATGTTGATCAAAGCTCATATAGATCAATGATTGGCAGCCTGTTGTACATCACARCATCTCGTCCAGACATAATGCATGTTGTAGGAATGGTAGGAAGATACCAGGCTGCACCTAAACAGAGTCATTTGCAAGCTGTCAAAAGGATATTCAGGTATTTGAAAGAAACAATGACTTATGGTCTATGGTATCCCAGAAATCAAAATTTTCAGCTAACTACTTATTCAGATGCAGATTGGGCAAACTGTGTTGATGAGAGAAAAAGCACCAGTGGAAGAGCATTCTTCCTGGGTGACTCTTTAGTATCATGGATTAGTAAAAAGCAAGGTTCCATTTCTTTATAAACCACAGACGCAGAGTACATTGTTGTTTCTACCTGTTGCACTCAGGTATTATGGATGATTCAGACACTTGTAGACTTGGAGGTAAAATACACTGCACCGATCCCGATTCATTGTGATAACACTAGTGCCATCAGTGTGTCTAAAAATAATATATTCCACTCCAAGACCAAGGATATTCCCATAAAATATCATTTTCTGAGAGAGTAGGTCACCAATCAGATTGTTCAGGTCCATTACATTCCAACCACAAAACAAATCGCAAACATTTTTACTAAACCTCTAGCCAAAACACCATTTGAATATCTCAGACAGAAGCTGGGTGTTATCCCATCTCACATCTAAGAAAGTCCATCCTGTTAGGGGGAGTCTTGTATTGATTGCATATATAATAAATCATAAAAATACTGCAACAGCTCAGGGGGAGCGTGTTTTCTTTGACATTGATGTCAAACGGGGAGAAAAGGAGTGGTCTAGATCATATGCTACAGTTGGAGGTCCAAACAGATTAGCGCATCCATTTAGGGTTTCCATCAATGCCAAAGGGGGAGATTGTTGGAAGGTTTACAGTTGGGAGTGAGCTTGTCATTGATGGAAAGAACACTGATGGCAAGATCAGAATATCCAACAAAGGAAAAATAAGGACAAAGTAAGCTCAGGAGGAATTAGCGCAGAGTCGAACATAGTGCCTAAGCTCGAGAGGAGAAGCATCAGTGATCGTTGGATCCCATTTAATTTCCTGAAAGAAGGAGGACCATAGGATCAGATTGTAGACAAGAATAATGCACAGAAGAGAAGGACAGATCTCAGGCATCAGATCTGAGCATAAGTTCCGACCATCGTTGGATCAGGAAGAACCTGGACGTTCTTTAAAGTGCATGATCGAAGCGGTGGTCCAACTCCATTTTGAAGTTTTGGCTATTGGGATTTTGAATATCGGGAGATGGAAATGTCAAGGTTCTTTACAACATGAGTCTTGAAATTGTGAAATGTGAAATCCCAAAACAGACACGTCAGCAAACCACGTCAGCTAAGAACACGTCACACAACCAAGCAATGACAAGCGTCAAGCTGGTTCAACATCTTAGGCACGTGTAAGTCACGAATCAGAGTGACACGTGGAAATTATTTGACACATGTCAATCCACGTGTGACGTCAGTTGGTTTACATCACTTTGGGGTTTCGCGAATCGCGACTTGGAGAATCCAGAAACAATACCACAGGAATACCGAAATCGCGAAATGTGAAATCACGAAATGATCTGAGCCGTCAAATCAAGGTTTGATGTAGATCGTTGATCCAACCCCATTTTCGGGTTTCGGATACCGGAAGTTGGAGTGTTGAAACACTTTGCAACAAGAATGTTGAATTCGCGATATCCAAAATCACAAAACAATCTCGGAGTCTCGGCTATCGTGACTTGGAGTGATGAGACCCTTCATCACGGGAATTGCGAGATGCGAATTCATGATGAGATTTGGACCGTCAATACACCAAGATTCTGGACCGTTGATCTAAGCTCCAACTCAGAGTCTCACCTATCGTGACTTGGAGTGACGAGAACCTCCATCTAAGGAACAACAAGATGCAAATTCACGATGAGATTTAAACCGTCAATTCATCGATATCGTGGACCGTCGATCAGGGTCGATGAAGGTCATAAGTTCAAAAAAATACCGAAAAGGTGAAATGGATGCAACCTATGGTCACATCGATGGAAGATGGGGGAAGGAGCTAGTACAGACAAGCTCCTTTTCAGAGTTTCGGGGATCGCGACTGGGAGTGTCGAGACACTTGATCACACGAATGTCGAATTGTCGAATGCCGAAATGTCGAAATGAATGCAAGATCCCATGGAGCCAATCCAATGGTGCAGTTGAATTTGAGTGTGATCGGAGGGCTAATGTTTCTCTTCACAGTGTAACTACTAGAAACCATTGATGGTTTCTGCCAGAAGACTCAAAGAGACTTTTGTGCGACCGCCAGAGGAGCTAAAGAGTCTCCAAGCTTCTTCCAGTGAATGAAGACTATTCTTAGAGGGGATTGACAGATGGATGAGCGTTGAAGTCTGTAACTGAAACAGAAAGGATAAGCTCGACTGTTCCAGAGAATATGAAGAGTCTCAACTACCAGAGAGACTGAGGAATCTCAACAGAACACCCAGTGATGTTGGACGCGTGGTGGGAACCACCAGAGAAGCTGAAGAGTTGTGATGATGAATAGGCAGAGCACTTGAGATGTGGAGGAAATTGGCATGGTATGAGCATGCAGAAGAATTGTCAATATTGCATGCATAAGGTGCACAAAATCTATAAGTACACGGTACAGAGAAGAGATGGGGTTGTTGTTGCTATTGGAGTTGTTGTGGTTGTTGTTGTTGAGGGTGATTCATGTGTGAAGAAGGAGGAGAGTGCAGCAGCTAAATTGCACAGAAGAGGAATTGTGCAGTGAATGGACATGGCGCACAGAGCATAAAAAGAAGAAGAACAGACAATGCAAGTCATGTGTGCAGGAAGGCAGTGAGGAAAATAGAGCAAGGAAATGCAGCAGAACAATGATGATTTTGGTAAGCCATTGTTGAACATTATATCACTGTAATGAGTTTCAGTAGAAAAGATTTATATTTCAGGGTGGAAGGGAGGTGCTAGGGAGGAATGTTGTCATCATAGGTTCAAGTGGGTGCTTGAACACAGGGAGTTGTAGCTTCCATCTGGTTGTAGCCAGAGAAACCAGGGAGTTGGTGCTTCCTTCTAGTTGGTGCTAGAGAAACCAGGGAGTTGGTGCTTCCTTCTAGTGGGTGCTAGAGAAAACAGAGAGTTGGTGCTCTCAGCAATTAGCAGCTTGAAAAACTAAGGTTGTAGCCTCATTATGAGTTGGTGCTCATATGTATGATAGTGTAAATAATGTAACTATTACTTATCATATAAAGAAAAAAAGGTTTTTACCCTGTATGGGTTTCCTTGAGAAATACTTGTCTCTGTGTTTCTCATATATGTGATTGATGTTGACTGTTCCATTGTTTATTTCCTTGCATTATTGTGATCATCATTCAGTGTTTCTGAGAAGAGTAATTGTTTAAGCATGGTAACAGCTGATTCACCCCCCCCCTCTCAGTTGTTCAACAATATGTATTGTCAGTATCTTCATGAAATAAATATTTAGACTGCATGGCATGCCTAAGGAAATCATATCAGACAAAGATACAAAATTTACTTCAAATATTTGGAAATCTCTATTTGTTGGTCTTGAAACTAAATTGTTATTTAGTATATCTTATCACCCTCAAACTGATGGGTAGACAGAGAGGGTAAACCAAGTGTTAGAGTATATGTTAATAATACATGTGATGCATCATCCCAAGAAGTGGGAAGACTACCTACCACTGGTAGAATTTTCTTATATTAACAATGGCTATCAAGAGTCATTGAATATGAGCCCTTTTGAGGCTCTACATGGTAGAACATGCAATATTCTAGTCAGCTGGAATAACCCAATAGACATAATTACACTCAATCTAGATATGCTAAAAGAAATGGAACAACAATAATTTAAATAAAATAGAGTCTAGAAATAGCTCAGGATAGACATAAAATCTGTGCAGATAGAAAAAGGACTCCTAGAGAGTTCAAAGCAGGGGATCATGTGTATCTCCAAGTTAGGCCCAAAAAAAGTTCCTTGACAATGGGATCTTGTGCCAATATTTCACCTCGGTATTTTGGACCCTTTGAAATTTTGGATAGAGTGGGACCTGTAGCATATAGAATAACACTTCCTCCTACAGTGAAGGAACATAATGTTTTCCATGTTTCCTTGTTGAAGAAATATTTACATGATTCTAATCATATAATTGATTGGTCTATGATTCATTTGGAACTAGAGGGAGAATTCCTACTAGAGACACAATGCATAATAGACAGGAAAGAAATTCTACTAAGGAATGGAACCATTGCACAGGTCAAGGTGTAGTGGAAACACTTTGGTCTAGATGAAGCTACATGGGAAATGGAGGATTCCATGAAACATGCATAGCCATTTATGTTTACTACTATACATACAGAGCAAATTTGTAGGTAGAACATTGAGGACGTTGTTCCTTTAAGGGGGAGGGGATTGTAATACCCTTGTTTCCCCTAGCTTGTAAATATAACTATAACMTGTTAAAAGACTATGGACGAACTGAATATGTTTTGATGTTGGAATTGATGAAACATTTTGTTATAAAAGTTAATGTATATATTTATGTTACTAAATAAAATGGAAAGAATTGCATAATTCTTGAAGAGGTTTGCCAAGGTAGATCATGATGCATGAGAGATATGGGGAGGGGAACCAGTAATGCTTAAGATGCCCCCTACCAGACTAGTACTATGTTGGATTTAAATTATTCAGACCCAAAATAGTCCTCTGACCGAGAAAAGTAAATTACTAGTCACACGAGTAATTGGAAAGTCCTCCTCAAGAGTCAATGAGGAGATGGGCAGAGTACCCATCTGGAAACTTCCTGACCTGACCCACAAAATTTGGGATTGGACCCAAAACATTTTATTAAGAAAGGAAAGAAAAGGAAGGAAATTCATGGTTAGAGAAGAAGGATGCAAGAGGAATGAGTCTAGTGACAATTTTCTAAAGAGGGAGACCACATGCAACTCTCTGGTTCAAAAGAGAGCTGAAAAATGAATTTTTTCTGAGTATGGGAATTGTTAGGCAGTGTTTCTAACCAAGCTAATAAATGGGGTTGTAGAGGGTGAGTGACTAGGAAAGAACTTGTTGCAGACCCCCTTTCGTGGTGGAGAGAGAAATTGTGACATCCCCAAAAATAAAATATTTTTGAAATTTAAAGTTGCTGGAAATTTATTCTGTTTTTAGTAAATTCGAATTTGGAAAATTTTTTCAATTTATGGCAATTCCGAATTTTGAATTTGATAATTGTAATTAATTATTATAATTGTTGGTTAGAGACCTGATTTGACCCAACTAACTATTTGACTATGACACTTGCATGAAAACATAATATTTTATATTGATTGCAGGAGGACAAATGGAACAACCATGTTAAATTTAGTTGACCATGACTCCATGAGTGGGGAACATGTTGGAAATACCTATGGGATAATTATTACAAGTTGAAAATCAGTGATTTGGCCATTGCCATCCCCTGAAAATCAGGGATTTAGAAAGCTACGAAAATTCCCAAGGGAGGGAAAAAGACCTAGGCAATTGATAAATAGCATATGTGAGGAGGCAGGACACTGCCAAGTATGTTAGGGAAAAAGACTATTGATTTTTTTTCCTTGCTGTTATGAACACTACTGAATGAGTGTGAGGCAAGGGGAACCTACTAGAATTGAAGGACATTGTTGAGGAGGATTTTCCAAGTTCGCCCTCATGGATTCATGGTTAGGTTAGGGGGTGAATCGGGCAAGTGGATGTGGCTGCCCTTTTCTACGATTGGGAGGAATGTGGATGTTCCTTTTGTCTTCTCACGAATTGGTTCAGATATGTAAATCTTCTCCTTCTTTGTTTGAATGATTCGTGTATCTGATATTATGCATCTAATTGTGCTAAGTTGAAATAATTTCCATGGATGAAATATGTCCATTGTAAGAAGTTTATGATCAAAGACTAAATTCTGGGAATGGTTCCTCCTGAAACTAAAACACTAGACAAAACTATCTACAAATGAACTTGAAAGAACAGATCCACCTACAGGAGCATATCTAACTCTGAAATCGTAATTCTAGGTAGGATTGTCTATGTATAGATGAAAGTGAAAGCTACAGATCTATTTATAGGTATATCTTTACTTCTATAATTGAAGTTCTAGCAGATCTATCTTTGAATAATTGAATTGGAACAAGCCTGTACATATAGTATAAGGTATTACAGAAGTGTAATGCTCTGTAAGCATAAGGGTTCAGAGACTTTTATTCAGGACCTTTACCGATAAAATAACTTAGGCTTTGTTTTTTATTCACACCAAATAAAATATTTCCAACTAAGAAATACTTACAACATGAGGAAATCTACAATTATTAAATGATGAATATACATGCGAAAACGTTCACTCGGGGTTCGTGACAGGGGCGATATAGATTTGGTAAATATATTCATACAGTTTTTTATTTTATTCTAAGAATTTGAAAAATCCTACTAGTCTTTTGAAAACCCCCTTATACAGTCTAAAATACGATAGTCATACAAGAATATAGATTTAAATATAACACTTCTCTTATGGTTAAGCATTCTGGAATTTTAAACTACTGAATCGTAAACTTACTCTATCCTTATATTTGACAATGCAGATCATCATTAACTACTCCTGTTGGGTCCATTTTAACTTATATCAATTCAGAGAAAAACATACTGGTAGTACCATAAGAGATGTCGAAATTAAATAAAATGATACATTGTGAGCCAATATCAGAGTTTAAAGCAGGGCATGTATCTAAAAACAATAATCTCAGTAATTAAATTCAGAATAGGGTGAATCCCGAATGATGAGGAGAACCGACTTAATTCAATAATCTTTTACATACTTCAATTGTATAGGATAACCCTGTAGTGGATTCGTTGAAAGAATCATACTATCATAACCCAATCCCAAACTTTAAAGTTACATCGGGAAATTTTTCCCTTTTCCGAGTCAATAGGAAACTGAGGAAAACTGTTTACAATGACTACTTTTCAACTTGCAACCAAGAATGTTCGAACCCTGGAAGAGCACAGAAGGGAAATCGAATACCTGTTGCATTTTACGCGCGTATAAACCCTGGATCCTTGGCGAATACAACAACTTGGAGAAATCATCATACGAAGATTAGAAAATTATAAATAAAATAAAAAATTAAGAAGTACACCAATAGAGTAAGATGGGTTATTAAAAGAATATTACTTAACTTCTAATTTGCAATTTGCATGCCTTCCTTGTCCTTATCTTTTCCAATATAGACAGACATCCAGGGTTGAGGTGAAAGGTGCATCAAAACACTGATGGGTACCCTCGCATCAAATGGGGCCCATCGTTAGTGATACGTTTCTACTCTTGAAATGATTTAAGTAACATAAGGAAATATATTACACAATATTGTAGATAATGAAAAAACAACAGACGTATATACCAAGCCCCTTGCATACATGATTGATATATAAAATTTTAAGTGTAAACAAAGTCTAAATCTTCCTTTTAACCCGGAGTATGCTTAACTGGTTGCATCTAGTTTACCCACACACCAATCTGCAAAGAAATGTATAAGTCTACTTTCAACGCAGTTAGGTTCCGACCCTTTTTCCTTTCAGTGGAGGAGGTTTCTTTAATAAAAAGGGGAAAGAAGAAAATGTGGGTGAATACCCGGTTAAGCCAGTTGTGAACCTTGGAAGTAAGGTCTCCCTATACTAGTCAAGCAAACAAACCCATGGTAGGTTTTACCATCCAGACCCACAACTATTTCGGCTAAGAATCCCCGGTTTTGGGTAAACGAGGCTCGCCTTCCCTCTCCCTAACAGAAGAGAAACATCGATGAACCTTAAGAAAAAGAAAAGAATCATTCCCCTAGGATGGATGTAGGATGACTCCGAAAAATACAGGGAGGGTAAATGCAAATAGGAACTCAATAGGAATGAAACACACATGACGGGATTATTGAATGACAGTTTGTTTTTACTCATCATTGTTCCGAAAAATGCATTATCTTATATAACCAATCTGGGTTATATGTTTTAGGAAAAACTTACCCGGGAGGAAGACCATGTCGTTTGTTGCAACTATGAAGCGACCACCATGGCATTTGGTTGTGCCTCAAACAAACCTTGTGATACAGAGCTTCTCCACAGAAAAACAACTTTGACAAATGGTGAACCTACTCTAACCCTAAGCGATGCATTGACGACTAGGAGTAAATGTCAAGAACACAGAGGATGGATAGCCATGTGACGATGGCAGAATCGAATTGACATATTAGGTGTAAAGATTGGTAATTACATTGGAATTCGCAGGACTGTCATTAATGGATTTACAGAGCCTTAACTGTTATGATAGATAATTGTCTCTTCCACTTAAAGATGGCGTGATTCGACACCTTATAAAACCGATGAAAGGTAAATTCCATTCACACCCTGTATATTGGTAAAGACAGTACCTCGATCCCAGTTATCAAAAGTCCAATGGTTGTTGAATTTAATTCTTCATTACAATCATTCACTAGCTTGAAGAACCACTAAATAACCATGACATAGCAGTTATGTTAATTTGTCTGGTGTACAAATCGACCCCACGGCTATTATGGTTAAATATCTAGAGACAATGTTCCTAGGGTTAAAAATATCCACAAGTGGACTGGTGCGTGGATATGGAACCTTTGTTAAATAAAGATATAAATGAGTTGTAGTATTAACACTTACATATGTAGCCCTATTCGCATATGGGTAAATAATAAAGGTTAAAAAGGAATTGCTAAAGCCTTGGAAGTACTCCCTTATAATCCTTCTATTTGTGACTTAGTAAGATGAGATAAATCAGATGCTTTATGGTAAGTAGAAACTTAGAAATTTGTGACAGGATGTTTATAATAAAGTTTTGTCTTTGTTTAACAAGGTATTATTATAGACTTTCATAATTGAATTGACGACAAAGTTGTAAAACTAGGACCCCTCCCTCTATCAAGAAATTAAATAGAGGGTAGATAAACAAAAATATCTTTTATTTATTTTTTGGTAAATATGGGGTCCATTACATATGGTATCAGAGCAAAAGTTACAACATTGGGCCTGAACAGGGCCATATTAGTTGCTTAGTATATATTTCGATTTATGTAAAACTAATAAATCTTATGGTTACAAACAAAAAGCTCTCTTTGTTTTTGTGTTAATTATGGCAGCTCAAGACGATGTAGAAATTAGGATGGAAGGGAATCCGCAACAAATACCTCCTAGATATCCAAGACAGAACAGTGACGGAAGCTCACACAATGAGGTGTTGGAAACAATGAGGAATCTTATTTTTGAACTACAAGTCTTCAAAGCCGACGATGAAAAACTGAAGAAATCTCAGCAGGAACAACAAGAAATAAATGAATTCCTGTTGTGCAGTATAGTGACCAAGAAAAGCCCAAAGGATGATAATAACAACAAAGAAATCAGCAAGAGAGCTTCCAAGAACTCCGGACCAGAAACAGAAAAAGGAGACAGTTCATCTAAAGGAACACCTTCAGCTGAAGATAGATCTAAAACAGACAGAAAAAGAAAACAAGTAGACCACCTTGAAGGAGAATTTAAAAAGATTAAGCCAGCTACCTTTCATGGAGAATCCAAGACAGAAGAAGAAGACAAGGCATGGTTGTTGGACATCAAAAAATATTTCCAGATCTACAACTAATCCAACAATATGAAGGTCAAAATGGCCATCTACAATATGAAAGGGAAGGCCAGTATTTGGTGGCAAGACTTGAAATTGGCCAAAGGCCTAAAAGAGAAACAGTTGGAATGGTCTGACTTTAAAAAGTATTTCAAGAAACAATACCTTTCTGAAAGCTATTTTGAAAGGAAGATGAAAGAATTTTACGAGTTATGACTTGGACAGATGACAATGGACAACCTTATAAATAAATTTCTAGAACTACTAAGGTTCGTACCGTACATCTAGGAGGATAAGGTAAAAATCTAGCGATTCTTAAGCTGTCTACCATAGTCCTACAGGGACAGAGTTGAGTTTGACAACCCCAAATCCTTGAGTGAAGTATTCAGGAAAGCACGAATGTGCTATGACCAGTACAAACAATGGGTAGAGTTTCCCAAATCTTGGAAGGATAAGAAGCAAGATTGAATGAACCAGTGGAAGAAGGGATACTAGCCAGCTCCTTATCAAAATGCAGCAAAAACATTTCCGAGAAAGGATTTTCACTCCAATCATCTGAATACGCAAAGCAGCGGTAAAATAGTAAACCTGGGAATGAAGAAGTTTGGGGACAACTCCTGTGAGCCATTAAAGTGTTGGGAATGTGGAGAGCCTCATCTAAGGAGGAACTGCCCACGTTTAATTTCTGCAATCAGAACTGTTGTTCATAATTTGCAGGAAGCCTCGATGATGGGAGACGTGGGCAGAAAACTACATCGGATAAATGCAGCCATAGATGGTCGACAAGCTGACCACTAGTCCTCGGTGGTAGAAATCAAAAGTAAAATCAATAACACTTGAATTTCTGTTCTAATTGACCCTATAACTACGTTAAGTTATATTACCCCCGATGTAGTAGAGTCAAATAAACTTAATAAACTGAAGCATGCAAAATCATGGCTTGTACAACTAGCAATAGGTACCAAAAGGAAAGTAGTTGACTTTATCTCTGATTTTGAGTTCATCTTAGATGGTCAAAATGTAAGAACAAATCTGAACATCCTACCACTAGGATCTTATGATATGATTATCGAGATGGATTGGTTAGAACAACACAAAGAAGTACTAGATTGTTATATAAAGATACTTAGCTATAAAGATGATTTTGGCACTGCTAGAACAACCCAAGGTATACCAAAACTGGTATCAGTCAAACAAGTTTCAGCGATGCAACTCAAGAAATGTATGAGGAAGGGATGTCAAGTTTATTCCATCCAAGTGACGAATCTATTAGAAAAAGAAGATAAGGTGAAGTTAGAATACTTTGTTGTCCTATGTGAATTTAGAGACATGTTTGTGGATGAGATACTAGAATTACCTCCTAGAAGGGAAATAGACTTCTCCATAGACCTACTACCCGGTTCAACCCCTATCTCAAAAGCACCTTACCAAATGAGTCTACCAGAACTAACAGAATTAAAATTTCAATTACAGGAATTGTTGAACAAAGATTATATCAGACCGAGTGTCTCACCATGGGGGGCACTAGTCCTCTTTTTGAAAAAGAAAGATGGTACTCTAAGACTATGTATCGATTACAGAAAACTGAACAAAATGACTATTAGGAACAAATACCCCTTACCAAGGATAAATGATCTGTTCGATCAAGTAGGAGAGGCCAAGATATTTTCAAAGTTGTATCTACGATCCGGTTATCATCAAGTTAGGATAAAAGACAAGGACATAAGAAAAACATCCTTTCAGACAAGATATGGACACTATGAATTCGTAGTCATACCTTTCAGACTCACTAACGCACCAGCCACGTTTATGTGCCTGATGAACAGTATTTTCAGTCAATACTTGGACAAGTTCGTGGTAGTATTTATCGTTGACATTTTGGTCTATTCAAGAATGGAAGAAGAACATAATGAATACTTAAGGATAGTTCTGCAAACATTGAGGAAACACAAACTGTACACCAAATTTGACAAGTGTGACTTTTATCAAAAAGAAATACAATATCTAGGACATGTAATTTCAGCAGAAGGCATTGTCGTAGTCTCGGAAAAGATAAAAACCATTATGGAATGGCCAATACCTAAGGATGTCATGGATATCCGGTCATTCATGGGAATCACCAGATATTACCACAAATTTATAGAAGGGTTTTCCAAGATAGCCTACCCTATCACATCATTACAAAAGAAAGGGACCAAGTTTAACTGGTCAGAGAACTGTCAAGACAGTTTTAGAAAGCTGAAGGGATTATTGACAACTGCACCCATATTGAAGGTAGCAGACCCAGGTAAAGACTTCACCGTATCTGTTGATGCAAGTAAAGAAGGACTAGGTGGTATCCTAACTTAGGAAGGACACGTTATTTTTTATGAGTCCTAGAAATTAAAATAACACGAGCGAAATTATGTCACTCATGACTTAGAATTGGCAACAATAATACACGCCTTAAAAATGTGGCAACACTACATAATGGGAAGGAAATTTCTACTATTGATGGATAATAGCAGGGTGAAATATCTGTTTAGTCGACCAGATCTTAATGCAAGACAAGCAAGATGGATAGCCTTCTTGAGCGAATTCCACTTCGAGGTTAGACACATCAAGGGTAAGGAAAATAAAGTAGCAGATGCTTTAAGTAGAAGAGTCCATGGGTTATTTGAGATAAATATCAACAGGGCAAAAAGTGATCTGGAACAAAGAATAAGGACGATAGGTATTAACGACCAATATTACACTAAGATAATGACAGAATTACAAAATGGTACCACAAACTCAGAAAAACCAGATCTAAGAATCAATAAGAAGGGACTATTACGATTGAAAAACAGACTTTACATACCAGATTTAACAGAGTTAAAATTAACAGTTTTGGACGAAGTGCATAAAAAACCATATTTTGGCCATCCAAGTTACCAAAAAACAATAACAGCACTTAGAAAACTATTTTACTGGCCTAATATGAAGGGCGAAACAGTAGATTACTTGGCTAGGTGCGAATATTGTCAGCAGGTTAAGGCCGAACACCAGCATCCAGCCGGCCTATTACAGCCATTACCAGTACCAGAATGGAAATGGGAGACCATATCATTGGAATTTAAAACAGGTTTTCCTAAAACTGAGAAACAGAATGATTCTATCATGGTTGTAATCGATAAACTCAGTAAGTCTGCACACTTTATCCCAGTAAAGTCTACTTTTAAAGCTATAAACATTGTTGAAATATTCATGAAAGAAATTTTTAGACTACATGGTATTCCTAAAATGGTGATTTCAGATAGAGACGTAAAATTTACATCTGCTTTTTGGAAGGAATTGTTTGCAGGACTGAATACTAACTTGAATTTCAGTACGAGTTATCATCCACAAACTGATGGACAAACCGAAAGGAAAAACCAAATCATAGAGGATATGCTCTGCATGTACGTAAGAACAAAATTAAGCAAGTGGGAAGACTACCTACACTTGGTAGAATTTGCATATAACAATGGGTACCAAACTTTGGCTAAGTTGAGCCCTTTCGAAGTACTGTACGTCAGAAAGTGTACGACTCTAATTAGCTGGGATAACCCGACTGATAGACTCATGGTTGGACCAGAGATGCTCCAAGAAATGGAGAACATGGTAAGAAAGGTACAACAGAAATTGAAAGAGGCACAAGACAGACGTAAGAGCTATGAAGATCAGAAAAGAAGACACTTGGAATTTCAAGTGGGAGACCATGTTTATATGAAGGTCAAAGCCCAAAAAATCTCATTGAAGTTAGGGGATTGTGCCAAGCTGGCACCCAGGTTTTGTGGGCCCTTCAAGATTCTAGCTCGAATTGGACCTGTAGCATATCAAATTGTACTTCCAGCTAATCTAAGAATTCATAATGTATTTCGTGTTTCTTTGTTGAAAACGTGTATCCATGAACCTACTCATATGATTGATTGGAACTTGGTGCAGGTGGAAACCGAAGGCAAGTTCTAGGTGGAACCTCTACGCATTCTGGACCGGAGAGAAATAACACTTCGAAACAGAGTCGTCGCTCTGGTAAAGGTGCAATGGAAGAAATTTAGTCCTGAGGAGGCCACTTGGGAGTTGGAGGGAGATTTGCATAAATCTCATCCAATCCTATTCCAAGAAAGGAATGAACACTGAGGATAGTGTTTTATTAAAGGGGGAAAGGATGCGACATCCCCAAAAATAAAATATTTTTGAAATTTAAAGTTGTTATAAATTTATTCTGTTTTTAGTAAATTCGAATTTGGAAAATTTTTGCCATTTATTGAAATTCTGAATATTGAATTTGATAATTTTAATTAATTATTATGACTGTTGGGCAGAGACCTGATTTGACCCAACTAACTATTTGACTATGACACTTGTATGACAACATAATTTTTTATATTGATTGCAAGAGGACAAATGGAACAACCATGTTAAATTTAGCTGACCATGACTCCATGAGTGGGGAACATGTTGGAACTACCTCTGGGATGATTATTACAAGTGGTAAATCAGTGATTTGGCCATTGGCAGCCCCTGAAAATCAGGGATTTAGAAAGATGCAAAAATTCCCAAGGGAGGGAAAAAGACCTAGGCAATTGATAAATAGCATATGTGAGGAGGCATGACGCTACCAAGTATGCTGGGGAAAGAGACTATTGATTTTTTTTCCTTGTTGTTATGAACACTACTGAATGAGTGTGAGGCAAGAGGAACCTACTGGAATTGAAGGACATTGCTGAGGAGGATTTTCCAAGTTCACCCTCATGGATTCATGGTCAGGCTAGGGGGTGAATCAGACAAGTGGATGTGGCCTCCATATTCTATGGTTGGGAGGAACATGGTTGTTCCTTTTGTCTTCTCCCGAATTGGTTCAGATATGTAAATATTCTCCTTCTTTGTTTGAATGATTCGTGTATCTGATATTATGAATCTAATTGTGCTAAGTTGAAATAATTTCCATGGATGACATATGTTCATTGTAAGAAGTTTATGATCAAAGACTAAATTCTGGGAATGGTTCCTCCTGAAACTAAAATGCTAGACAAAACTATCTACAAATGAACTTGAAAGAACAGATCCACCTACATGAGCATATCTAGCACTGAAATCATAATTCTAGGTAGGATTGTCTATGAATATATGAACTTAAAAGGTACAGATCTATTTATAGGTATATGTTTACTTCTATAATTGAAGTTCTAGCAGTTCTATCTTTGAATAATTGAATTGGAACAAGCATGTACATATAGTACATATAGAAATATATATAGAAAAAAATATATATATACACACACACACACACACATAAGGTATATGGATACTAGTGTAGTTAGTACTGCATACCGACTACATTAAAATAAATTTAATAAATGAAATAGAAAAACCCCCGCAGAGACCTGTTGTCATAATATTCAATAAAATTTCAGAAGTTCATTGCCCTAGTATAAGGCATTACAAAAGTGTAATGCTCTGTAAGCATAAGGGTTCAGAGACTTTTATTCAGGACCTTTACCGATAAAATAACTTAGGCTTTGTTTTTTACTCACACCGAATAAAATATTTCCAACTAAGAAATAATTACGACATGAGGAAATCTACAATTATTAAATGATGAATATACATGCGAAACTTTTCACTCGGGGTTCGTGACAGGGGCGATATAGATTTGGAAAATATATTCGTACAGTTCTGTATTTTATTCTAAGCAATTGAAAAATCCTACTAGTCTTTTGAAAACCCCCTTATACAGTCTAAAAGATGATAGTCATATAGGAATATAAATGTAAATATAACACTTCTCTTATGGTTAAGCGTTTTGGAATTTTAAACTATTGAATCATAAACTTGCTCTATCCTTATATTTGAACATGCAGATCATCGTTAACTAATCATGTTGGGTCCATTTTAACTTTTATCAATTCAAATAAAAACATACCGGTAGTACCATAAGAGATGTCGAAATTAAATAAAATGATACATTGTGATCCAATATCAGAGTTTAAATCAGGGCGTGTATCCAAAAACAATAATCTCAGTAATTAAATTCAGAATAGGATGAATCCCGAATGATGAGGAGAACTGACTTAATTCCATAATCTTTTACATACTTTAATTTTATAGGATAACCATGTAGTGGATTCGTTGAAAGAATAATACTGTAATAACCTAATCCCAACCTTAAAGTTACATGGGGAAATGTTTGCCTTTTCTAATTCGATAGGAAACTGAGGAAAACTGTTTACAATGACTACTTTTCAACTTTCAACTAGGACTGTTCAAACCCTGGAAGAGCACAGAAGGGAACTCGAATACCTGTTGCATTTTGTGAGCGTATAAACCTCGGATCCTTGGTGAATATAACAACCTGGAGAAATCATCATATGAATATTAGAAAATTATATATAAAAAAAAGAATTAATAAGTACACCAATAGAGTAAGATGGGTTATTAACATAATATTACTTAACTTCTGATTTGTGGTTCGCATGCCTTCCTTATCCTTATCTTTTCTAGTCTAGACAGACATCCAGGGCCAAGGTGAAAGGTGCAACAAAACACTGATGGGTACCCTCACATCAAATGGGGCCCATCGTTAGTGATACGTTTCTACTCTTGAAACAATTTAAGTAACATAAGGAAAGATATTACACAATATTGTAGATAATGAAAATACAACAAACATATATAGAAAGCCCCTTGCATACATGATTGATATATAACATTTTAAGTGTAAACAGAGTCTAAATCTTCCTTTTAACCCAGAGGACGCTTAATTAGTTGTGTCTAGTTTATCCGCACACCAGTCTGCACAGAATGGTATAAGTCTACTTTCAGTGCAGTTAGGTTCCGAGCCTTTTTCCTTTTAGTGGAGGAGGTTTCTTTAATAAAAAGAGGAAAGAACAAAATGTGGGTGAATACCCGGTTAAGCTGGCTGGGTAACTTGGAAGTAAGGTCTCCCTATACTAGTGAAGAAAACAAACCCACGGTAGGTTTTACCAACTAGACCCACAACTATTTTGGCTAAGAATTTCCAGTTTCGGGTAAACGAGGCTTGTCTTCCCTCTCCCTAACAGAAGAGAAACATCAATGAACCTTAAGAAAAAGAAAAGAATCATTCCTCCAGGATGGATGTAGGATGACTCTGAAAACTATAGGGAGGGTAAATGAAAATAGGAACTCAATAGAAATGAAACAGACATGACAAGATTAACGAATGACAGTTTGTTTTTACTCATCGTTGTTCCGAAAAACATACTATCTTATTTAACCAATCTAGGTTATATGTTTTAGGAAAAACTTACCCGGGAAGAAGACCATCTCGTCTGTTGCAACTATGAAGCAACCACCATGGCATTGGGCTACGCCTCAAACAAACCTTGTGATACAGAGTCGCTCCGCAAAAAAACAACTTTGAAAAATGGTGCACCTACTCTAACCCTAAGAGATGCATTGATGACTAGGAGTAAATGTCAAGAACGCAAATGACGGATAGCCATGCGATGATGGCATAATCGAATTGACATATTAGGTGTAAAGCCTAGTAATTACATTGGAATTCGCAGGACTGCCATTAATGGAATTACAGAGCCTTAACTGTTATGACAGAGAACCGTCTCTTCCACTTAAAGAGGCATGAGTCGACACCTTATTAACCCGATGAAAGGTAAATTCCATTCACGCCCTATATATTAGTAAAGACAGTACCTCGATCCCAGTTTTCAAAAGTCCAATGGTTGTCGAATTTAATTCTTCATTACAATTAGCCACCATCTCAAAGAACCACTAAATAACCATGACTTAGTAGTTAGGTTAAGTTGTTTGGTGTACAACTCAACCCCACGGCTATTATGGTTAAATATCTAGAGACAGTGTTCCTAGGGTTAAAAATATCCACAAGTGGACTGGTGCGTGGATATGGAACCTTTGTTAAATAAAGATATAAACGAGTTGTAGTATGAACACTTACATATGTAACCCTATTCGCATATGGGTAAAGAATAAAGGTTAAAAAGGAATTGCTAAAGCTCTGGAAGTACTCCCTTATAATCCTTTTATTTGTGACTTAGTAAGATGAGATAAATCAGATACTTTGTGGTAAGTAGAAACTTAGAAATTTGTGACAGGATTTTTATAATAAAGTTGTCTTTGTTTAAAAAGGTATTATAACAGAGTTTCATAACTGAATTGACATATTTGTAAAACTAGGACCCCTCCCTCTATCAAGAAATTAAATAGAGGGTAGATAAACAAAAAGATTTTTTTTTTTTTTTGGTAAATATGAGGTCCATTACATATGGTATCAGAGAAAAAGTTACAACACTAGGCTTGAATAGGGCCACATTAGTTGCTTAGTATATATTTCAATTTATGTAAAACTAATAAATCTTATGGTTACAAATAGAAAGCCCTTTCTATTTTTGTGTTAATTATGGAAGCTAAGGATGATGCAGAAATCGGGATGGAAGGGAATCCACAGCAAAGACCTCCTGGAGATCCAAGACACAACAGTGATGGAACCTCACCCACTGAGGTGTTGGAAACAATGAGGAATCTTATTGTTGAACTACAGGTCTTCAAAGCCGACAATGAAAAACTGAAGAAATCTCAGCAGGAACAACAAGAAATAAATGAAGACCTGTTGCGCAGTATAGTGACCAAGAAAATCCCAAAGGATGATAATAACGACCAAGAAGTCGGCAAGAGAGATTCTAAGAACTCTAGACCAGAAACAGAAAAAGGAGACAGTTCATCTGAAGGAACACCTTCAGCTGAAGATAGAACAAAACGGACAAAAAAAGAAAACAAGTAGACCACCTTGAAGGAGAATTTAAAAATATTAAGCCAACTACCTTTGATGTAGAATCAAGGACAGGAGAAGAAGTAGAGGCATGGTTGTTGGACATCAAAAAATATTTCCAGATCTACAACTAATTCAACAACATGAAGGTCAGAATGGCCATCTACAATCTGAAAGGGAAGGCCAGTATTTGGTGGCAAGACCTGAAATTGGTCAAAGGCCTAAAAGAGAAATAATTAGAATGGTCTGACTTTAAAAAGTATTTCAAGAAGAAATACTTTTCTAAAATATATTATGAAAGGAAGACGAAATAATTTTACGAGTTAGGACTTGGACAGATGACAATAGAGGACCTTATAAATAAATTTCTAGAACTACTAAGGTTCGTACCGTACATTCGAGAGGATAAGGTAAAAATCCAGTGATTCTTAAGTTGTCTACCACAGTCCTACAGGGACAGAATTGAGTTTGACAACCCCAAATCCTTGAGTGAAGTATTCAAGAAAGCATGAATGTTCTATAACCACCATAAACAGCGGGTAGAGTTTCCCAAAGCATGGAAGGATAAGAAGCAATATAGAATGAACCAGCAGAAGAAGGGATACTAGCCAGCTCCTTATCGGAATGCAGCAAAATTTTTTCCGAGAAAGGATTTTCACTCCAATCATCTGAATACGCAAAGCAGCGGTAAACCAGTAAACCTAGGAATGAATAAGTTTGCGGATAGCTCCCATGAGCCATTAAAGAGTTGGGAATGCGGAGAGCCTCATCTAAGGAGGAACTGTCCACGTTTAATTTCAGCAAACAGAACTGTTGTTCATAATTTGCAGGAAGCCTCGACGGTGGGAGACATGGGCAGAAGCCTACATCGGATAAATGTAGCCATAGATGGTCAACAAGTTGACCACGAGTCCTCAGAGGTAGAAATCGAAGGTAAAATCAATAACACTAGAATTTCATTTCTAATTGACCCTAGAGCTACGTTAAGTTATATTACCCCTGACGTAGTAGAGTCAAATAAACTTAAGAAACTGAAGCACGCAAAATCATGGCTTGTGCAACTAGCAACAAGTACTAAAAGGAAATTAGTTGACTTTATCCTTGATTTTGAGTTCAGCTTAGATGGTCAAAATATAAGAACAAATCTGAACATCCTACCACTAGGATATTACGATATGATTATCGGGATGGATTGGTTAGAACAACACAAAGAAGTACTAGATTGTTATACAAAGATACTTAGCTATAAAGATGAATTTGGCACTTCTAGAACAACCCAAGGTATACCAAAACCGATATCAGTAAGACAAGTTTCAGCGATGCAACCCAAGAAATGTATGAGGAAGGGATGTCAAGTTTATGCCATCCAAGTGACGAATCTGTTAGAAAAAGAAGATAAGTCAAAGTTAGAAGACATTGTTGTCCTACGTGAATTCAGAGACATGTTTGTGGATGAGATACTAGAATTACCTCCTAGAAGGGAAATAGACTTCTCCATATACCTACTACTCGGTTCAACCCCTATCTCAAAAGCACCTTTTCGAATGAGTCTACCAGAACTGACAGAGTTAAAATTCAATCACAAGAAATGTTGGACAAAGAGTATATCAGACCAAGTGTCTCACCATGATGGGCACCAGTCCTCTTTGTGAAAAAGAAAGATGGTACTCTAAGACTATGTATCGATTATAGACAACTGAACAAAATGACTATTAAGAACAAATACCCCTTAACAAGGATAAATGATCTATTCGATCAAGTAGGCGGGGCCAAGATATTTTCAAAGTTGGATCTATGATCTGGTTATCATCAAGTTAGGATAAAAGACGAGGACATAAGAAAAATAGCCTTTCGGACAAGATATGGACTCTACGAATTTGTATTCATGCCTTTCGGACTCACTAATGCACCAGCCACATTTATGTGCCTGATGAACAGTATTTTCAGTCAATACTTGGACAAGTTTGTGGTAGTATTTATCGACGACATTCTGGTCTATTCAAGAATGGAACAAGAACATAATGAATACTTAAGGATAGTTCTGCAAACGTTGAGGAAACACAAATTGTATGCCAAATTTGACAAGTGTGACTTTTATCAAAAATAAATACAATATCTAGGGCATGTAATTTCAGCAGAAGGCATTGTCGTAGACCCAGAAAAGATAAAATCCATTATGGAATGGTCGGTATCTAAGGATGTAGTGGATATCCGATCATTCATGGGAATCCCCGGATATTACCACAAATTTATAGAAGGTTTTTCCAAGATTGCCTACCCTATCACATCATTACAAAAGAAAGGGACCAAGTTTAACTGGTCAGAAAAGTGTCAAGATAGTTTTAACAAGTTGAAGGGATTATTAACAACTGCACCCATATTGAAGGTAGTAGACCTAGATAAAGACTTCACCGTATCTGTTGATGCAAGTAAAGAAGGACTAGGTGGTATCCTAACTCAGGAAGGACACGTTATTTGTTATGAGTCCTAGAAATTAAAAGAACATGAGAAAAATTATGTCACTCATGACTTAGAATTGGCAGCAGTAATACAAGCCTTAAAAATGTGGCGACACTACATAATGGGTAGGAAATTTCTACTATTGATGGATAATAGCGGGGTGAAATATTTTTTTAGTCAACCAGATCTTAATGTAAGACAAGCAAGATGGCTATCCTTCTTGAGCGAATTCCACTTCGAGGTCAGACACATCAAGGGTAAGGAAAATAAAGTAGTAGATGCTTTAAGCAGAAGAGTCCATGGGTTATTTGAGATAAATATCAGTAGGGAAAAAAGTGATCTGGAACAAAGGATAAGGACGACAGGTATTAACGACCGAGATGACACTAAGATAATGACATAATTACAAAACGGTACCACAAACTCAGACAAACCAGATCTAAGCATCAACAAGAAGGGACTATTACGATTGAAAAATAGACTTTACATACCAGATTCAATAGAGTTAAAATTAACAGTTTTGGACGAAGTGCATAAGAAACCATATTCTGGCCATCTAGGTTACCAAAAAACAATAACAGCACTTAGAAAACTATTTTACTGGCCTAATATGAAGGGAGAAACAGCAGAGTACTTGGCTAGGTGCCAAGATTTTTAGCAGGTTAAGGCCGAACATCAGCATCCAGCCGGCCTATTACAGCCATTACCAGTATCAGAATGGAAATGAGAGACCATATCACAAGACTTTATAACAAATTTGCCTAAAACTTAGAAACATAATTATTCTAGCATGGTTGTAATCATTAAACTCAGTAAGTCTGCACACTTTATCCCTGTAAAGTCTACTTTTAAAGCGATAAACATTGTTGAAATATTCATGAAAGAAATTTTTAAACTGCATGGTATTCATAAAATGGTGATTTCAGATAGAGATGTAAAATTTACATCCACTTTTTGGAAGGAATTGTTTGCAGGAATGAATACTAACTTGAATTTCAGTACGAGTTATCATCCACAAACAGATGGACAGACCAAAAGGACAAACCAAATCATAGAGGATATGCTTCACATGTACGTAAGAACAAAACCGAGCAAGTAGGAAGACTACCTGCACTTGGTAGAATTTGCATATAACAATGGGTACCAAACTTCGGCTAATTTGAGCCCTTTCGAAGTACTGTACGACAGAAAGTGTACGACTCCAATTAGTTTGGATAACCCGACTGACAGACTCATGGTTGGACCAGAGATGCTCCAATAAATGGAGAACATGGTAATAAAGGTACAATAGAACTTGAAAGAGGCATAGGACAGACAGAAGAGTTATGCAGATCAGAAAAGAAGACACTTGGAATTTCAAGTGGGAGACCATGTTTATTTGAAGGTCAAAGCCCGAAAAATATCATTGAAGTTAGGGGACTATCTCAAGCTGTCACCCAGGTTTTGTGGGCCCTTCAAGATACTAGCTCGAATTGGACCCATAGCATATCAACTTGCACTTCCAACTAATCTAAGAATTCATAATGTATTTCATGTTTCTTTGTTGAAAAAGTATATCCATGACCCTACACATATGATTTATTGGAACTTGGTGCAGGTGGAACAAGAAGGGGAGTTCCAGGTGGAACCCCTACACATTTTGGACCGCAGATAAATAGCACTTCGGAACAGAGTCATCGCTTAGGTAAAGGTGCAATGGAAGCACTTTAGTCCTGAGGAGGCTACTTGGGAGTTGGAGGGAGATTTGCAGAAATATCGTCCAATCCTATTCCAATAAAGGAACGAACACTGAGGATAGTGTTTTACTGAAGGGGGAAAGGATGTGACATCCCCAAAAATAAAATACTTTTGAAATTTAAAGTTGCTAGAAATTTTTCTGTTTTTAGTAAATTCGAATTCGGAAATTTTTTTCCATTTATGGCAATTCCGAATTTCGAATTTGATAATTGTAATTAATTATTATGATTGTTGGGCAGAGACCTGATTTCACCCAACTAACTATTTGACTATGACACTTGTATGAAAACATAATATTTTATATTGATTGCAGGAGGAAAAATGGAACAACCATGTTAAATTTAGCTAACCATGACTCCATGAGTGGGGAACATGTTGGAACTACCTCTGGGATGATTATTACAAGTGGAAAATCAGTGATTTGGCCATTGGTAGCCCCTGAAAATAAGGGATTTAGAAATCTACAAAATTTCCCAAGGGAGGGAAAAAGACCTAAGCAATTGATAAATAACATATGTGAGGAGGCAGGATGCTGCCAAGTATGTTGGGGAAAGAGACTATTGATTTTTTTTCCTTGCTGTTATGAACAATACTGAATGAATGTGAGGCAAGAGGAACCTATTGGAATTGAAGGACATTGTTGAGGAGTAGTTTCCAAGTTCGCACTCATGGATTCATGGTCAAGGTAGGGGGTGAATCAGGCAAGTGGATGTGGCTTCCCTATTCTATGGTTGGGAGGAATGTGGTTGTTCCTTTTGTCTTCTCGCGAATTGGTTCAGATATGTAAATCTTTTCCTTCTTTGTTTGAATGATTTGTGTATGTGATATTGTGCATCTAATTTTGCTAAGTTGAAATAATTTCCATGGATGACATCTATTCGTTGTAAGAAGTTTATGATCAAAGACTAAATTCTGGGAATGGTTCCTCCTGAAACTAAAACGCTAGACAAAACTATCTACAAATGAACTGGAAAGAACAAATCCACCTATAGGAGCATATCTGACTCTGAAATCGTAATTCTAGGTAGGATTGTCTATGTATAGATGAACTTGAAAGATACATATCTATTTATAGGTATATGTTTACTTCTGTAATTGATGTTCTAGCAGATCTATCTTTGAATAATTGAATTGGAACAAGCCTGTACATATAGTACATATAGAAATATATATAGAAAAAAAATAATATATATATATATATATATATATACAGAAGGTATATGGATACTAGTGTAGTTAGTACTGCATACCGACTACATTAAAAGAAATTTAATAAATGAATAGAAAAACCCACGCAGAGACCTGTTGTCATAATATTCAATAAAATTTTAGAAGTTCGTTGCCCTAGTATAAGTTATTACAAAAGTGTAATGCTCTATAAGAATAAGGGTTCAGAGACTTTTATTCAAGACCTTTACCAATAAAATAACTTAGGCTTTGTTTTTTATTCACACCGAATAAAATATTTCCAACTAAGAAATACTTACGGCATGAGGAAATCTACAATTTTTAAATGATGAATATACATGTGAAACCGTTCACTCGGGGTTCGTGACAGGGGCGATATAGATTTGGAAAATATATTTGTACAATTCTATATTTTATTCTAAGAAATTGAAAAATCCTACTAGTCTTTTGAAAACCCCCTTATACAGTCTAAAATACGATAGTCATACAGGAATATAGATTTAAATATAACACTTCTCTTATGGTTAAGCGTTCTGGAATTTTAAACTACTGAATCGTAAAATTGCTCTATCCTTATATTTGACAATGCAGATCATCATTAACTACTCCTGTTGGGTCCATTTTAACTTATATCAATTCAGAGAAAAACATACCAGCAGTACCATAAGTGATGTCAAAATTAAATAAAAGGATACATTGTGAGACAATATCAGAGTTTAAAGCAGGGTGTGTATCCAAAAACAATAATCTCAGTAATTAAATTCAGAATAGTGTGAATCCTAAATGATGAGGAGAATCGACTTAATTCAATAATATTTTACATACTTCAATTGTATATGATAACCCTGTAGTGGATTCGTTGAAAGAATCATACTATCATAACCCAATCCCAAACTTTAAAGTTACATGGGGAAAATTTTCCCTTTCCCGAGTCGATAGGAAACTTAGGAAAACTGTTTACAATGACTACTTTTCAACTTGCAACCAAGACTATTCGAACTCTGGAAGAGAACATAAGGGAACTCGAATACCTATTACATTTTGCACATGTATAAACCCCAGATCCTTGGTGAATACAACAACCTAGATAAATCATCATACGAAGATTAGAAAATTATAAATAAAAAAAAGAATTAAGAAGTACACCAATAGAGTAAGATGGGTTATTAATAGAATATTACTTAACTTCTGATTTACGATTTGCATGCCTTCCTTGTCCTTATATTTTCCAGTTTAGACATACATCCAGGGCCAAGGTGAAAGGTGAAGAAAAACACTGATGGGTACCCTCGCATCAAACGGGGCCCATCGTTAGTGATACGTTTCTACTCTTGAAACAATTTAAGTAACATAAGGAAAGATATTACATAATATTGTAGATAATGAAAATAAAACAGATGTATATACCAAGCCCCTTGCATACATAATTGATATATAGCATTTTAAGTGTAAACAGAGTCTAAATCTTCCTTTTAACCCGGAGTACACTTAACTAGTTGTGTCTAGTTTACCCGCACACCAATATGCACAGAAAGGTATAAGTCTACTTTCAACGCAGTTAGGTTCCAACCCTTTTTCCTTTCAGTGGAGGAGGTTTCTTTAATAAAAAGGGGAAAGAAAAAAATGTGGGTGAATACCCAGTTAAGCCGGTTGGGCACCTTCGAAGTAAGGTATCCCTGTACTAGTCAAGCAAACAAACCCATGGTAGGTTTTACCACCTAGACCCACGGCTATTTCGGCTAAGAATTTTCGGTTTCGGGTAAACGGGGCTCGCCTTCCCTCTCCCTAACAAATGAGAAACATCGATGAACCTTAAGAAAAAGAAAAGAATCATTCCTCCAAGATGGATGTAGGATGAATTCAAAAAATACAGGGAGGGTACATGAAAATAGGAACTCAATAGAAATGAAATAGACATGACAGGATTACCGAATGACAGTTTGTTTTTACTCATCGTTGTTCTGAAAAATGCACTATCTTATTTAACCAATATGGGTTATATGTTTTAGGAAAAACTTACATGGGAGGAAGACCATGCCGTCTGTTGAAACTATGAAGCAACCACCATGGCATTGGGCTATGCCTCAAACAAACCTTGTGATATAGATCCGCTCCGCAGAAAAACAAATTTGACAAATGGTGAACCTACTCTAACCTTAAGAGATGCTTTGATGACTAGGAGTAAATGTCAAGAACACAGAGGACGGATAGCCATGTGACGATGGCAGAATCAAATTGGCATATTAGGTGTAAAGCATGGTAATTACATTGGAATTTGTAGTACTATCACTAATGGAGTTACAGAGCCTTAACTGTTATGACAAAGAACCGTCTCTTCCACTTAAAGATGGTGCGATTCGACACCTTATTAACCCGACGAAAGGTAAATTCCATTCACACCTTGTATAATAGTAAAGATAGTACCTCAATCCCAATTGTCAAAAGTCCAATGGCTGTCGAATTTAATTCTTCATTACAATCAACCACCGGCTCAAAGAACCACTAAATAACCATGACTTAGTAGTTATGTTAAGTTGTCTGGTGTACAACTCGATCCCATGACTATTATGGTTAAAGATCTAGAGACAGTGTTCTCAGGGTTAAAAATATCCACAAGTGGACTGATGCGTCGATATGGAACCTTTGTTAAATAAATATATAAATGAGTTGTAGTATGAACACTTACATATGTAGCCCTATTTGCATATGGGTAAAGAATAAAGGTTAAAATGAATTGCTAAAGCCTTGGAAGTACTCCCTTATAATTATTCTATTTGTGACTTAGTAAGATGAGATAAATCGGATACTTTGTGGTAAGTAGAAACTTAGAAATTTGTGACAGGATGTTTATAATAAAGTTTTTTCTTTGTTTAACAAGGTATTATTACAGAGTTTCATAACTAAATTGACGACAGAGTTGTAAAACTAGGACCCCTCCCTCTATCAAGAAATTAAATAGAGGGTAGATAAACAGAAATAATTTTTTTTTTATTTGTTAATTATGAGGTCCATTATAGAAATGATCTGCGAAATTCCTATGGGAAGAGGAGATTGATCTTCATCCCTAGTTGTTACTGAACAAAACCAAGAGTCTCTCTCAGAGCATCATGATGTATCTAGGGGGTGGGCAACGGTAAATCCATCTAGGAGTTTTTGTTCCTACGGTTGGGTCGAAAATGGAACCCCTTTCAACAGTTGGATCACTATCTCGTTTCTAGATAAGTATATTTGGTTAAATCATTGTAGTGTTTAGATCAGAGAAAATTTTATACTATGTTTTATAATTGTGTAAGTTTAAATTCTTACAAAAGTGACTTGATAAATTTAAGTAAAATAAAGAGAATGTCTTTGTTGAAGCTTATTTGATTTAACTCCTTCTCTCTTAAATATATGTGTTAAAATAATATTTTTGGGAGTGGATGTTGTGGTTGATTGTGTTGTATAGTTTAATGCATGCTTGGGAAATAATGACTGAACAATTAAAAATCTCTATAGAACATATGAAAGAAGAGAGAGTGATTTTTTTGCATAATAGTGTTATATTTTAGAATGTCCTTGAATCCTATGCCAGAAAGATTAGAGGATATTGGATCCGTGTGGACATTAGGAAATAATCCCAAATATGGAAAAAACATTAAAAGTCCTTATAAATGATTATTGAGGAAAAATAATTAGGAAATAAACATGAAATTTTCCTAATTGAATTAAAATATAAAAGTTCTCAAAATTCTATTTGGGGAAAAATAAACATTTATGTTAAACTTGTATTAAATCTCCTAAATTTGGGAAGAATCCCCTTAAATTTTGGTGGGAAATAAATCTTGGTATAAATACTAAAATTTACTGTGGAGGTAAATCTTTGTCTTAGGATCAATTTCCATAAGTTTAGTAAGAGTAGTAAAGCACGGTAATAAGGAAATAAAATTTACTCATTTACCCACGATAAGGGAGAGATTATGATTATATTTTTCATTTCAAAAATGGAGAAATTTCCTTGGAATATAAACTTTTATTAAATCCCTTTATAAAGATTGCAAATTTATATTTTTCCTTTTCTTATTTTCCTATAAGAGAAAATAATTTCATTTAAATTCTCAAGGTAATAAAACCATGCAGGGATATGGAAATATATATATATATATATAAAATCATTATCATTATTATTTTATTATGAAAATGGAGGCTAAAGTTCCTGGACCGTGAAAGGCGTGAGATGAAAATAAAATATAAATTAATATGATTCCAAATGCCAAAATACATCAGGGAATAACCCATAACTAAATTCCCTAAACATCTCATGGTCTTTAGAACTCCGAGAGTTTAGAGCTCTGGGGCTCCGAGAGTTCAGAGCTCTGGGGCTCCGAGATGTTTGGGTGATGGAATCCACGAGATAGTTGTTGAAGGTTGAACCCTACCTTTCCCTGTACAAGGTTTCTTAGTTAATAATTGTAATTAATTATATTATTATTATATTTAATTGTGATCGAATTAACATAATTGAGTATAGTAACCCTTTGTTTGCAGTTTATTATATTATAAGTCAAAATAACTCATTGTATTTAAATTACGTTGTAAGACAAGTGGGTCCCCTCCGGAACTCTAGGGCTTTGAGTTATTTGAGCATGGAGAATTGCGTGGAAGAGAAGAAGGTATAGACCCAAATATCATCTCCTTCATTCCAATATTAAATTATTAAATATAATATTGGAGAATTTTTAAAACCTGGGTGTAATTTTTGAGGGGTATAATATAAAATATTATATTATATTAAGGTTTATTAAATTGGCTACATGTGAGTGAAGCCAACTCTTTTAAATAATAAATTGTGTGGTAATGTGTGTAAGTGGGGTCACTTTAGGGCTTCAGGACTTCGAGGTTCTTGGAGATTTGAGTATAAAGAATGTGTTGGGTAGCCAAAGAAGTTGACCCAAAGAACTCTCTCTCTCTCTCTCTCTCTCTCTCTCTCTCTCTCTCTCTCT
Organism: Picea engelmannii; assembly: GCA_009831015.1. Taxonomy (NCBI): domain Eukaryota; kingdom Viridiplantae; phylum Streptophyta; class Pinopsida; order Pinales; family Pinaceae; genus Picea; species Picea engelmannii. Next base: position 738,722 of record ML780211.1, read on the forward strand.
CTCTCTCATTTCAAATATTAAATATAATATTAGGGGACTTTATAAACCTGGGCGCATTTTCCAAAAATGTGTAATATATATATATATATATATATATATATATATATATATATATATATATATATATATAATGAGTTTATCATGGTATTTGTATGTGATAAAGTACCAACCCTTGTCCCTTTTTAATTTAATATTTAATGTGAAATAATGTCTTAATGTGGACCCTTCAGGAGATCGAGACTCCAAAGTTGTAGGAGTTTGGGACTTCAGGACTACGGGATGTTTGGGGTATTAGAATCAATAGAAAAAAAGGGTTGAAGGCCCGAACCTACCCTTTCGCATTCCATTGGTTGCACAAATATTGATATAAACATTTAATATAATTTATTATATTTGCATCACTCTACAATATGAGTGGGACCCTCTATGAAACTTTGACATTCAAGAGATTTGAGTATATTCATAAAAGCATGATGAGAAATTTGTTCCAAAGTCCAAAGGCTTAGGTATTAATGGATATTGATAATCCTAAATGCTCATTTTCTATATTTAATCATATTATGATATAATTAAATAGAATTATATTATAATATAATTAATAAAACAAAAAAATTGTAATAATAAATATGAACTTGAATATAGTTAATCAATTTCCTGAGTAAATAAATAAATAAGCATATATTTATATGTATATGTGAAATTACATGAAAAATCGGCATGGAGTTGTGTGTCGGGTAGGGATTGAATTATATACCTTAATTAAGATTAATCAACTTAAGTATATTATGGAGAAATTAACATCATTGTGTTATAATATAATTACCCATAATTATCATATGAGTAATTTATAGAGTTAGTGCTAAGATACTTATAAGAGGGGGGGGGAAAGAGAATGTAAAACCTTAGTAATTACTGGGCCATGAGTATTAGGCTAAGAAAAAAGTAATTATTAGATAGTTATCTTGTGGAGAATAATTATCCTTAATGAGGTTTAAGTAATTAATTACCAAAGAATGGTTTTCTACGAAATATTAATTAAGTATTTTAATTGGACTATAGGAGAGGGGGAAATGTCATCCTCTAGTTGAGCAAGCCTAAGCACCCTACAGTGACATGGAAAATCGATGGTGACTAAGAATATCAGCGTGATGTCACATGTTAATATTCAATGGGTTGATGAGTTGAGTGGGGTCTAGTAGGATTGGTGAACCTTAGGTGTCGAATGGATCATAACCATAGTTTGGGAGATCTGGGATGTATCGAGACTCTCCATCGAGAGAAAGGGAATATTCCTCAATACCATATTAGTCAGAAGTAAGAAAATGGTGTGCTGGGAGAAGGCCTGAGTTACGATGGATGCAGATCTTCATGGATCAGATTTCCACTTTGGTAGGCTAGGTTAGTGTCACATCAAGACTAGGGTGTCGCCACATAAGTTGATGTGCACAATGTGAGGTTATGAGGATGCCACGTTGAAGTAAGAGGGATGTTTCCTATGTAAACCCAAGAAATTTGGAAGGTCATAACCCTCGTCCTAGAACTCAGTTTTGAGTGAACTTATCATCATTGAAAAACTCTTGTTGAGAAGAAGATGATGGAGTTGTGATAGAGAAGATTTGAGATGATTGAAAAAAGCGAAAAATTTATACCCCATCCCTTAAAAAGGTACTTAGGGGTTGGGTGTGTGACACATACATCCTAATTGTGAATTATCTTGTATAGGATTTCGATTTGATTGACCCGTATCCAACTGTTGCCACTATAACCTCCAAGTGTTCCCATGATGCCCCATACACGACACACAAGATAATTCAGGGGGAGTTGAACTCGAAACCACATCAAACTTCATATCATAACACTTGCCAATTGAGATTCCCCCCCTTTGGGGGGAAGATTTTATGAAGTTATTATGCATCATTTGTTGGTTTAAAAATGAGTTAGGGGAGAAAACAATACTTTTTTCTAGGTGTTGGGTTTGAAGTGCACCAAGAGAAAATGAACTCTTTTCTTGGATTAAAATATTTTGGTTTCTTACGAATCCTACTAACATCATTTATCACATTGAAATCCTATATAACTAATATATGAGACAATCTAATAGAAGTTAATTTGAACAAAGTAGCATGTTGAACAAATCCTAGAATTTTATTAAAAAATGATTTTGTATATAACTTTATTATCCATAAACAAGGGACTTATAGCCCACTCACTTCACCACATGGATACTATGTGCAAGTTTATTTCTAAACTCTGTCTCTAGGTTCTTAGTATTAAATAAAGAGTTATGGATTTAGAAAGTCTATTAGGCCTTTGTTCTTGTTGAAACTCTGATTCTAACACTAAACTCTATGTTCCAAATGGATAATAGGACTTTGTTCATCGTGTATCCTACAAATAACAATTAGTTGGAAATGAACTAGCAATTATATTTATGATTTCAAGATTCTCTATTATTCACCACCGAGAAGGAATACACCAAGTGGTTGTGATTCTTGGCTCTGAGGCTTCATTTTGTTGTTAAGGTGCCAAGACCCATGCTTATTGATTAATACAAGTGGAGTGTGATTCAATTGACAATAAAACAAGATGTACACTTCTTACCAACTAAAGTCATATCCAAGTTCTCAAAAATATGAGGTATATGGTTGATCCCAAGAGCTTTAAATGTTGTCTTCAATGGATGCTTGAATAAAAACAATGTAGTGGATATTTTGATATAAAATTTATTCTTTTATAAAGAGGCTAGATCCCAACTAAACAAGTATTTTTATATATTCCTTAACTTAAAAATACTCCAACAAGTAATAAATGGACACCATGTTTATTCTTATTCATAGTTTCTATTATTTGCTCTTGAAATAAAAAACAAACTCAACTTACTCGATAACAGCTCTTCATGATATTTTGTGGTAGTGGCATAGACTCGAGTGCCTCATATATTCACCCTCCAATATGGCCTACTGAAGACATTTCCATATGGATATCCTTATCCATTCTATTGGATTTCCTATCCATATCAGCTAATTCATTTAGTTTCATAGGAGAGTTGTAATAGACTCCAATTGAGAAATGGATTTACTTCAAATCTGGAATATTTTTCTTCGTGGGGATTCTTGGCACACTAAATAAAATGCCATATTCCCAACATCATATTGAATAATTAGAATTAAAAATACACGGCTCCTATTATTTATGAAAATTAAATTAAAATAAACACTTTGAATCGCAATTTCTCACATGAATCATTATTGTATTCGATCTCAAAACTCAAACAAAATTTTGAATATGTAATGAACTATTCCCTTTGTTTTTTACAACTATAATTCTTACTCTAAGTGATCTCCTTCATTATGGCCACTTACATGATAAATTCCCATCAACTAGATAGAGTTCTATAATTGTGTATAGGATGTATGGATATGTATGATCTCACCTCTACAAGAAAATGGATGTACCACCTATGGAAGCATCAAAGACCTAGAAAAGGTAAGAAATCAACTAGAATAAAGGGAAATCAATTAGAAAAAAATAGTAGTCGACCTAGGAAATGGAATCAACTAGAATGAAGGGAAATTCACTAGGAAAATCTAGAAGTCAACTCAAGTAATGGAATCAACCAAAATGAAGGGAAATCGATCAGGAAGAAGTAGAATTTGACTTAGGAGAAAATACAATTCAACTCAGGAAATGGAATTGACTAGGAAAAAATAAAATTTATGAAGGAAAATAAATCAACTGAAATGAAGGGAAATCAACTAGGAAAAAATAGAATTCAACTTAGGAAATGGAGTCATCCAAATGAACGGAAATTGACTAGGAAAAACTAGAAGTCATCTTAATAAATGGAACTGACCATTAAAGATAGGAATCCTTCCCAACTAATGAATTTACCATCCAATGAAAACATACAGTCTATGGGAAGGGATAAATGTTAGGAAAAGTACTTCCACACTAAACCTAATAGAAGAGTAGAAGACATATTTGAACAAGAAAATAAATGACAAAGAAATCACACAATACATAGAGAATTTAGTTTGGAAACCCAAATAGGAAAACTAGCATCCCTTGAGTGTATTACTCTCTTGTTGTCTTATTCATTCAGAATAAAGGGTTACATGGCTAACATTGGTTTACACCTAAGACACAATGAACATCATAACTGTTGATTTTTCAATAATCTAGGTTAAGCATGAATTTCACTCCATTTTAGCATTTAACCATAACCTTAAATGTTGCAGCAACCAAGATCACAAGAAGAAGCACCATGCACAAGAAAATAAGAAGTATCATGGGAAACCATTCTCAACAAGGGAAGAAAACCCAACCAAATCCTTTTCTATATTTCTCAATAGAAAGAACTTCACCACCAAGATAAACCCTAGCACACAACATGGTGCTCAAACCCTAGAACTCTAGCACCCAAGAGAGGTGCACACTTTTCCCAAAGAAGTGTACTTGCTGAAATTTCCAAACTCACATGAAGGATGTGATTCCACAATGGGGAATCTTCCTTTACTTATATTAGACTTTTCCTATCAACAAAAGTGTTTATTGGCTCAACAGGGTCAACCTCTCTAAGTCACATTATAACTATAATTATTATTATTATTATTATTATTATTATTATTATTATTAATATTAACCATATTAATTATCTTTTACATTTATTATTAATCACATTAAGGTGGGGCCAACCTATACCCTTTACATAACAATTAGGGTTATATGTAGGTCTGACTCTTGAACAATATATAGCAAAGGATCAGATACACCCACTAGTGCTTATCCACTAGGGGCACATCCATAGGGATGTCATATATTTGGTTCATTGCATTACACAGAAGAACCAGATCTTCACACGTTCACCTGTGCTCGTCCATAGGAACGTCCACTCTACAGATCTTGTTTCCCACTGCCTCACACAGGAAAATCATCTGGAGTCTTCTCATCAACTCTACTGCTCAGAGGAAGCTAATACATCATCTTCATTTATGTTCACATGACGATGCACCCAACACTTTGGGATTTAACACGTTCACCTCGTTCTCAACCACATCGTTCTCAACCACAGACACGTCTAACTCAATAGATCACCTTTCCCACTGGATAATCATATGGAGTTCTTATCAACTCTCTAAATGGAGGAGGTCATCTCTACGTTCCTATCTCTGTCTCAAGCAGGAAACACGTACCCTTCTTAGGAGATTTCTATCAGGTTTGTAAGATGAGAGAAAGACTCACATAGCTGCAATGATCCACATCTCATAGGTTTGTAAGATGGATAATTTCTCACATATATGCAATCATCAACACTCCCTCTCATCTAGGGAGGCATTATTTATCATGTTAAGTCTCACACGTATGTATTTTGATTTTTTTCTTGGCTGGAGTCATCAATACTCGCTCTCAACTAGGGAGGCATTCTTCACCAAGTTAGTTTGGTGAAGATGTATGCAATCTTCTCATGTGTATTAAGGCACTGCATGTGTACAATCTTCCTCTGCATTATATCTTTGATATAAGGATATTTCATCTCATTGTGTTTTTATTCATCAGGAAACACTGGGTTCTCAGGAGCTTTATACACAGCTCTTGGTTATCATCATAGGATCCATCTCATGGTCAAGTAAATCTGTTAGAAGCTTGTGAAGCCACATTTCTTCACATACTTACTACTATATACTCTGTCTCTATAGTACTCAAGGTCACAGAGTTGTGTTTCTTGCTGCATCAGGAAACCATGGAAAATTTCATGGTAGAACATCAACCAGATGTGCTCTTTCGGTCCACTACACTTTCTACTCAATCTTAATCGTCATATTCTGCAAACTCAAGTTCACACTAGAGGCATATCTTAGGCCAGATCCAAATGTGCCTCGTATATATCTCAATACATGTTTTGTTGTTGTCTAGTGAGTTTGTCTTGGTTGACTCATGAAATGACTAAGCACATTCACTACATGGAATGAATCAATTCTAGTGTTAACCAGATACATCGGTGATCCAATTAGATGTGGATCGTTCTCGTTTGAATCATCATCAATATTTTTCTTTAAATCCATCACGGTGGATTTTGCTTCCCGTCATACTAAACTTCTTTAATACTTCCACTATATATTTTCCTTGACTCAGGAAAATCTCATCGGTCCTTTGTCATACTTATTGTCCCAAGAAGTAGTGCATCATGCATAGATTCTTCATCTCAAATTCAAGGATTACTTGTATCCAACAACAATGTTTTCTGAATAAGTCATCAAAATCAGGCTCTCGTCACCAACACTGTAATGATATAGGTTTGGATCAACAATCACTATTGCTGAAATCCAAACTCATCAAAAATTTATCTACCTGATATAGTTTCTGTTAAGCCCTAAATAATGGTTCATTACCCCTTAATTAGGACATATTATATTAGTAATTTTATTTTATTTATGTCCGCTTTAGGCCATTAGTTGTAATTATACATCCTAGTCTCCTATATATACCAAGGAGACATTTTCATTTTGAATCATCTTGTAATTATACATTTATTTCGGCATAAGGAGGTTGCCCCCTTGAAGAGGCTTATTATCTGAATTTTTCTTTTTTTCAAGGCATTGAGTACTAATTCTAAGGTTTTTCTATGCTATATTTATATTTGGTTCTTAACATATGGTATCAGAACTCAAGGTCTTGGGGTTTCGCTGCTACATTTGAGGTACCTTGGAATTTTCTCTATAAATTCTTTTCTACAAGGTTTCAGAAGGAACGACTTGGAGGATATTTATTAGACGGATCAAGGTACGTTGGGTTAAAATTTCATCTCTTGAGGCATTATACTTTCAGAGTTACATCCTATGAAAGATAGGGTTCTGGAATCATCCTAAACTGAGTCATTGTGGAATTTTCTCTATAGAACATTTTGTGTAATGTTTCAGACCCTGAAATCAGAAGGATATTCATAGAAATCAGTAAGATATCTATGGTAAAAGTTTCATCTTTTGATTCATCTTACATTTTTAGATACACCCTATGGAAGATAGGGTATCTGACTAGTCCCATTGACTAGTCTCAAGAAGGTGTTCCAAGTAAAACAATCATAATGTGTTCCTAGAGTATCCAAATTGAGTGAAACTGGTTTCATTGGATAGTGGATAGTCTGTAGTATTTCTGGTATGAGTTTCAAAATTTATGTCAATTATTTTGTGCAGAGCATGCTATACAAGTGAGATCTCCAGGAAAGGACAAAAATCAACAAGTTGTGGGGAAGTTACCATAAATTCCACTTGGCACATCGAATTTTGATCAAACCTGTGGCATTGTAGAGAAGAAATACCAGAGAACTGCAAAAAATAATTTTTCATACCCAGAAGGGTTGAAACTTTGGAGATACAACAAAAGAAAGATTGTCTAGCAGAACCACCTCAAAATCAAGGTTCAAAAGTGATACTTGGCCAACATGCCACCCAAAAAGAGAACTTCTACATCAAATAATCCTCCAGAAAATCCTACTTGGACTCTTGATGAAGGTGAAGAAATGTGTAGGGACATAAATGATTTACAAAAGAAGATAGTAAAAAAACATGAACTACAAGAGATGGAAGCTAAGTTAGAGGCAAAGATGGATGGTTTAAAAGAGGAGATCATGGAAGGATTGAAAAATTTTGTAATAGAGAGGACACCTGAAAGTGAAAATGTATCCCATGAAATTCATGATGAGGACACAAGGAAGGTGAATCAAGAATGGAGAAACTCTAACTTTGGGTTGAAGACCAACCATGTTCCTAAAATCGATATGAGGAAGTTTGATGGCAAGGACCCTATCACATGGATACTTCAGATGGAGCAATTCTTTGATCTACATAATGTGCCACATACACAAAAGGTATGAATTTCTTCTTTATATTTAGAACCCAATCAATTTGTATGGTATACATGTCTTTGTCCTTGCAAATCACTCATCACTTGGACAATTTTCATGGAAGAAATGATAGCACACTATGGAGATACAAGAAGAAATATCCACTTTAGCCAATTGATAAATCTCAAACAAAAGGGTTCAGTTACAAAGCATATTGAGAACTTCCAAAGATTGAATATAAAGGTAATATATATTCCATATGAACACTTGATTTATGTATTCATAGGAACTTTAAGAGATAACATTCAACATGAGGTTTTCCTTTGGGAACCCAAATCATTGGAGAATGCATTTAGGGTGGAAAGAAATGTTGAAAGTAAAAATATGGCTATGGATACTAGAAGGACCAATCCTATCATCTATAGAGAGAATAATTATCCTTCTTCTAAAACACCTCAAACTACAAGGTTGACACCTCAACAATTGGAGGAAAGAAAAACAAAAGGTTTATGCTTTAATTGTGACAACAAGTACAGTAAGAGACATAAGTGTGGTGAGAATAAATTATTCTACATAGATTGTGAAGAGGAAGAAGAACAAGAACATGAACAAGAACCATCTCAAGATGAAAATGTAGAATCAATTTCATCTGAAGAGTTGACTCCCATGATATTGTGTAATGCATTGGCTGGAATTAGCACTCCTCAAACCCTCAAGATCGAAGGATATATAAAAAAGAAAAAGTAAATAGTCCTAATTGATTCTGGAAGTACTCATAATTTCATTCACTGTAAATTAGCCAAAGATCTCAATTGCTTTGTATATCTAGCACCAGAGTTTCAAGTAATGATTGCAGATGGAGGAACTATCAATTTCTCAGGAAAATGCAATAAGATCAATCTTACTATGGGGGAATATGTAATGAATAGTCCAATGATTGCTATACCCATGGGTGGTGTTGATGTTGTACTAGGAATCCAATGGTTACAATCATTACGAATAGTGGCTTTCAATTTTCAAGAACTTTTCATGAAATTTTCATTGGAAGGAAAAGAAATTGAGTTAAGAGGTATCACATGGAAACCTAGTAAGGTGATAAGCTCTAATGGAATGACAAAATTATTGAAAAAGGGGCATCAAGGTGTTATTGCACAACTATTCTCACTAGATGTTCAAACATCTAAGCCATTTATTCCTCTAGATCTCCAAGGGATCATTGATAAGCATTCCAAAGTATTTGAAGATATTCCCAAAGGTATTCCACCCAATCAAAATCATGATCATGATATTCACCTAATTCATGGGAGGGTTCCTCCTAACATCAAGCCATACATATACCCTTATGCCCAGAACAGTGAAATTGAGCGCATGGTTGAAGAAATGTTAGAGGCTGGCATTATTAAACCTAGCCAAAGTTCTTACTCTGCATCGGTGGTAATGGTATTCAATAAATATGGATCATGGCGTATGTGTCCATATTATAGAGAGTTCAACAAGATCACTATTAAAGATAAGTTTCTCATTCCCATCATTGATGAATTGTTAGATGAACTACATGGAGCAATCTATTTCACAAAGTTGCATCTTCGCTCAGGGTATCATCAGATTAGAATGAAGGAAGAAGATATCCCAAAAACAACATTCTGAACTCATGAAGGCCATTAAGAATTTTTGGTCATGCCTTTTGGCCTTACAAATGCACCTTCCACATTCCAAGGGCTGATGAATTCCATTTTTAAGCCCTTCCTTCAAAAATTTGTGTTAGTATTTTTTGATGATATACTAATCTATCGTAAGTCTTGGGAGGATCATGTGCGACATGTTGACAAGGTGATACAACTGCTAAAGGAGCAACAACTATATGCCAAACCATCCAATTTTTTCTTTGGAGTGAAGGAGGTAGAGTATTTGGGTCATATTGTATCTCATGAAGGTGTCAAGGTAGACCCTAACAATATTAAGTCCATGATGGACTGGTCGATTCCCAAAACATTGAAGAATATTAGAGGATTTTTGGGTTTGACTGGTTACTACCGCAAGTTTGTTCGACACTATGGAAGAATAGCAGCACCTTTAACGACACTAACTAAGAAGGATGCATTTTCATGGATTCCAGAGGCAACTTGTAATGTAGAAAACCTTAGAAATATAGGTTAGAGGAATGACAATTACAACAATAAAACTTGTATTCTTCACTTCCAGTGTGTTGTTCCTCTAAATGTACTGAGATCCCTCTAGATCCAAGACTTCAGCAAAAGGTTTCTTCTTCCTGCAATTACCCTCATGACAATGATACAAATAATATATATACAAGTGCATACCTGAGGGTGTTGATATGATTTCTCCAATGGCACATGGATGATCTATGTCCTCTGACATCTTCATGAAGGAGGTATGTCACAGTGACACCTTTTTGTATCACCCACAATAAGTCTTTCTTTGAAGTCTTGTCTTCCAGGAACTTGAAGTTTCTCGCTCCATTAATCTTATCTTCCATGATAGTTTTGTTCATCATAATTTTAGATTTTTCACAACCCTTTGTTAACTCGTCTAGAAAACCTAATGGATAGGCTAGGCTATAAATTTTAGGTTTTTTTGGACTTATGAATGCCAACAATAAGCCTTTGAAATATAGGAGAACACTGGTGAGTTGAAGATCTCCTTCAATGAGTTTGCAGAAACCCTAATACTGAAATTTCTGCAAAAATTAGCGAAACCTAGAAACCCTAGGGCCAAAATTTCAAAATGCTCAGAATTTCACTCTGAGAGTCTCTGGAGGTGTGTTGGAGGAGTTCGTACTCTCCCATGCAAAAATTAACCCGAATGTTCAAGTATTAATGTTTGAAACACTTCATAAAGGAGGGTCGTACGATTTTTTTTGGACACCCTAGAAGGGTCGTACGGTTCTGCAAAAGGTGAGAGGAGACTTGGTGGATGCTTGTGCAATGGGTTCTTTCAATACCTATGCTATAATACCATGTTGATTTTTCAATAATATAGGTTAAGCATGAATTTCATTCCATTTTATCATTTAACCATAACCATAAATGTTGCAACAACCAAGATCACAAGAAGAAGCACCATGCACAAGAACACAAAAAGTATCCTAGGAAACCCTTCTCAACAAGGGAAGAAAACCTAGCCAAATCCTTTGCTATATTCCTCAAGAGAAATACCTTCACCACCAATATAAACTATATCACACAAGAGGGTTCTCAAACCCTAGAAATCTAGCGCCCAAGAGAGGTGCACACTTTTCCCAAAGAAGTGTACTTGCTTAAATTTCCAAACTCACATAAAGAATGTGATTACACAATGGGGAATCTTCCTTTACTTATATTAGACTTGTCCTATCAAAATAAGTGTCTATTGTCTCAACAGGGACGACGTCTCTAAGTCACATTATAATAATAATAATTATTATTATTATTATTAACCAGATTAATTATATTTTACATTTATTATTAATCACATTAAGGTGGGGCCAACTTGTATCCTTTACATAACAATTAGGGTTACAGGTAGGTCTAACTTTTGAAAAATATATGTCAAAGAATATGATACACCCACTAGTGCTCATCCATTAGGGGCACATCCATAGGGATGTCATATCTTTGTTTCACTGCATTACACAAAGGAACCAGATCTTCACACGTTCACCTATGCTCGTCCACAGGAATGTCCACTATACAAATATTTTTTTCCACTGCATCACACAAGAGAATCATCTGGAGTCTTCTCTTCAACTCTAGTTCTCATAGGAGGCTAATACATCATCTTCATTTCTGTTCACATGACGATGCACCCATCACTTTGGTATTTCACACATTCACCTTGTGCTCAGCCACATGCACGTCTAACTCAACAGATCGTATTTCCCATTGGATAATCATCTGGAGTTCTTCTCAACTCTCTGAATGGAGGAGGTCATCTTTACATTGCTAGCTCTATCTCAGGCAGGAACCATGTGCCCTTCTTAGGGGAAATTATCCACATCTCAGGTTTGTAAGCTGAGAGAAAGACTCACATAGATGCAATGATCCACATCTCATGGGTTTGTAAGCTGGAGAATGTCTCGCATAGATGAAATCATCAAAAACAACCTATTGTTACACAAGAAAAACCCTACAACCAATTTGGATTAGATATACATGGAAAACAATATCAAACAAATTGATCTAAATATTAGATTTTACAATATTACAACATGCCTTATTTATGGCATTTACAGTATCCAAAACTATAAAGAATGGTGACAAAAAATAGTTACAGATCCACACAGATCATTAGCTACAAATACTATGAATCTCATGATTTTGTTACAATCGACTACCATTCGAATTACTATTCGACTTCCAATCGACCTTCATTTATCCTTCAGACAGTTTCCACATGACCTCCTGATGACATGTTTTTAGTTGACCTATTGACTTATTGTCGATCACCTTGATTTCTACTTTTCATGGTTGATCACTTCGACCTTCGACTTTCACTGCAAAGAATATAAAAACCCAACATTCTCCCACTTGTTGTCTTCTTTTGTGAAATGGGAGAACCAGAAATTTCATTCACAGGCCTAAGGAAACAATGCTCATTTCCTCTCTACACCAAGAGAACTTCACAACACTCACATACCTAGTCAAAGAATCTGTTATATTTTCCAATTTGTCTAGTTTCTCCAATAACACATTGTTACCTTCCACCTTGTCTCTTAGGAAATGGTATTTCACATCAATATGCTTCTTTTTGGAATAATAAGAAGGTTTCTTTGCTAGAAATATTTCACTTTGACTATCATAATTTATATTCATAGCTATCTACTCAAACATGATCCCTGAACATAACCTTTGCATCCATACTCCTTGTTTGCTTCCATACTTACTCATAAATCTAATTTCTCCACCAAACATCTTGACCATATATCCACTGGTTGACCTTCGTCGATCCATATCTCTAGCCCAATCAACATAGACAAAGCCATGTACATATAATTCACTGTCAACTCCAAGTTTTCCCTTGGTATAATATAACATAATATTTTGTGCCATTCAAATACATGAATACTCTTTTGACAGTTGTCTACTTCTCTTTTCCAGGTGTCGGCATTGTTGGCAAATGTTTAACAGGTAGCGTATTCTTGTCATTGATGGCAAGTACAATAGTGAAGATGGCATGAGTATAGGAAGAATGTAACAGATGGGCATCAGAAGTAGTTTGGGAAGACGTTGCAGAGCAAGCTCGATAAGATCAGAAGAGATAGTACAGAGGATGGTTGGCATGCTTTATAGGCAGTATGTGCTTGTCATTGATGGCAGGATCATAGTGTGCAGCGAAGGCAAAACAAGGAAAAAGTAAGCGCAGAGTCGAATGTAGTTCGTAGGTGTGCACCAGGGATGAGGTTAAATCACTACCAAAGCTGAAGAGAGATAGTGTACTCAGGATATCAGGTGGATCAAAGGTTGAGGCCTTTGACACTTAGAAATTCTCCCAAGTAAGGAGGATGAGTAAGCTTGGGAAGAGAAGCATTAGTGATTGTTGGATCCCATACTGAATTCTCGATGACCGTCAGATCTGAATAAGAGAACGATTAAGAGGTAGGCCCGTAAGGTTTGAGAAGCATTTTTGTTCGTTGGATCCACTTCAATTTCCTAATAGAACGAGGTTCGTCAGATCTGAATGTAGACAAGAAGAGCGCACTGAAGAGGAGGACAGATCTTAGATGTTAGATCCAAGTGCAGGACCCGACCATCATTGGATCAAGGAGAACCTGCACACTCTTTAAAGTACAAGGAGAAGTGGGCATACAAAATTCTGAAAGAAGGAGGACCATCCATTTACGGGTAGGACACGTGGGGATAGATCGTCAGTTCACTGACTGGAGAGGCAAAGGAACGATGTTCCCTAACCTCTCAAAATCGTGATATGCAAAATCGTGATTTAATCTTTGCCGTCAGATTAAGGTTGAATCTGGACCATTGATTCCAGTCCATGTCAGAGTTTCAGGGATCGAGAATTGGAGATGTCAAGTAATATCATCCATAGTAATCCTGATTTCGTGATATGCAAAATTATTACTTAATCGCAGTCGTTGAACCAAGATCAGATATGGACCATTGATCCAACTCCAGATCGGAGTTTTGCGAATCACGACATGGAGAGACAAGAATACAATGCAACAAGAATGCTGAAATCACGATATGCGAACTTGCGATTCAATCGTAGACGTTGAACCAAGATCAGATCTGGACCGTTGATCCAACTCCATATCAGAGTTTCACGAATCATGACATGGAGAAGGAAAAGGAACAATGCATCGAGAATTCTGAAATCACGATATGCGAAATCACGATTTAATTGCAGCCATTGAATCAAGATGTGATCTGGACCGTTGATCCGACTTCTTTACGGAGTTTCATGGATCAAGATTTGTAAGTGACAAGAACATTGAACATCAGAAATGTCGAAATCGCGATATGCAAAACTGTGGAATGATCTGAACCATCAGATCAAATGTTGATCAGAGGGTTAATGTTCTCTCTCACAGTTAACTCCTCAGTTTTGAATCTGTTAGCGAAACAGACTCATGATTGCCAATTAGTTGGCGTTTCAGTTGTAGAGACAGTTGTCTTCCTTTTTCCTAAGGAGATGGGAATTTGAATGGTGGTGTGTGTGAATAAAAGAAAATAAGATAGACAGTGTGAGGTTGGTTGTTCTATATGAAAAATGAATGCAAGATCCCATGGAATCAATCCAACGGTGCAGGTGAATTTGAACAAGATCGGAGAGCTACTGTAGCACGACATAGTATAACTGCCAGAAACCACTGATGGTTTCAGCCAGAGGACTCAAAGACACTTGGGGATGATTGATAGAGAAGGTGAAGAGTCTCTGGGAATCTTCAAGAGGGATGAAGATGTTCGTGGAGGCGATTGACATATGGATGGCCATTGAGGCCTGTAACTGAAACAGAGAAGGTGAGGTCGACTGTCACAAAGAAGACAAAGAGTCTCAAACTGCCAGAGAGGCTGAGGAATCTCAGTACAACATACAGTGATGTTGAACGATTGGAAAATGACCAGAGGATGAGAAGAGACTTTTGTTTGATTTCTAGAGGAGCTGAAGAGTTACAAGGAATATGCTAGTGGAATGAAGACGATTCATGGAGGAAATTGACAGCTGGATGAGGGTTGGAGCCTGTAACTGAAACAAAAAGATTAAGCTCGACTATTCCAGAGAAGACGAAGAGTCTTAATTGCTAGAGAGGCTAAGGAATCTCAGCATAACACCCAGTGATGTTGAACGTGTGGGAAAACCGCCAGAGAAGCTAAAGAGTTATCATGATGATCAAGCAGAGCACTCGAGAGGTGGAGGATATCGGCACAATGTGAGTATGCAGAGGTATTGCACACATTGCATGCACAAGGTGTAGAGAAGCAATAAGTGCACGGTATAGAGAAGAGATGGGGTTGTTGTTGTTGTTGGAGGTTTTGTGGTTGATGTTGTTGAAGGTGATTCAAGTGTGAAGAAGGAGGAGAGTGCAACAGCTGAATTGAACAGAAGAGGAACTGTGCAGTGAATGGACATGGCACACAGAGCATAAAAAGTAGAATAATAGACAACCCAAGTCATGTGTGTAGGAAGTCAGTGAGGCAGACAGAGCAACAAAATGCAGCAGAACAGTGATGAGTCTGGTAAGCCATTGTTGAACATTATATCACTGTAATAAGTTTCAGTAGAAAAGAATTATATTTTAGTGTGGAAGGGAGGTGCTAGAGAGGATTGTTGTCCTCATAGGTTCAATTGAGTGCTTGAACACAAGGAGTTGTAGCTTCGATCTGGTTGCAGCCAAAGAAACCAGGGTGGCAAGGTGGTGCAAGAGAGAGTTCTTGTTCTCTATTATACAGGTTGGTGCCTGTATTAGTGGAAGTTGGTGCTTCCATCCAGTTGGTGTTGGAAACACTCAGGGAGTTGGTGCTTCCTTCTAGTTGGTGCTAGAGGAACTAGGGAGTTGGTTCTTCCTTCTAGTTGGTGCTAGAGAAACCAGGGAGTTGGGGCTTCCTTCTATTGGGTGCTAGAGAAAATAGAGAGTTGGTGCTCTCAGCAAGTAGAAGCTTTCAAAACTGAGGTTGTAGCCTCATTATGAGTTGGTGCTCATATGTATGATAATGTAAAGAATGTAACTATTTCTTATCATATAAAGAAAAAGAGTTCTTTACCCTATATGGGTTTCCTCGGGAAATATCCGTCTCTGTGTTTCGCATATATGTGAATGATGTTGAAAGTGCCATTGTTTATTTCCCTGCATTATTGTGATCATCATTCAGTGTTTCTGCAAAGAGTTTAAAAGAAGTATAATTGTTTAAGCACGGTTACAACTGATTCACCCCCCCCTCTCAGTTGTACAACAATTGGTATCAGAGCAGGCCCCCTTTTTATCTAAGGGTAGTTCCTAGATCTTAAACATGACAAGCCATGAAGGGACTTCAGTCACTAGGCCTCCTCTATTTTATGGAACGAATTTTGCCTTCTGGAAGGTTAGAATGAGAACATACCTAATGGCCTTAGGAGCTGATGTCTGGGATGTAGTAGACACTGGATACATAAATCCTATTGTGCTATCTTCCAAGGATGATAAGTTAGAATTTATCTTTAATGCTAAGGGAATGAATGCTATCTTGAATGGACTTGCAGAAGCCAAGTTTGTGAAGGTGATGCATCTTCAAACTGCTAAAGAAATGTGGGACAAACTCATTAATAGTTATGAAGGTAATGAGAAGGTGAAATATGTCAAGCTTCAAACCTACAGATGAAAGAAGATGAAACCATTGGGAAGTATTTTCTGAGATTTGACGAACTAGTAAATGTAATGAAAGAACTTGGTGAAAAAATTGAGGAACCCTCTTTAGTTCAGAAAATTTTGAGATCTCTGCCAGATAGGTTCAACCCAAAGGTCTCAGCTATAGAACAACTTAATGATATAAATACTTTGTCTTTTTATCAACTTCTAGGAACGTTGACTGCATATGAAATGAGGATAGTTACAGATAAAACCACCTCTAGAGAAGCATCATTTAAAGCATATAAGAATGAGGATTGTGAGCCTGATGAAATTGAAGAAAAATTTGTGAGAAGATTAAAGAAAGGATCAGGCAAGTACCAAGGTAAGCTTCCCTTGAAATGTTTCAACTGTGGTAAGATAGGTCATTTTGCAAATAAATGTCCACACAAGAAACATGATCAAAACTTTGAAGATGAAGAGAAGCACAAATCAAGAAGATTTGATAAGAAGAAGAATTTATGTGTAAACAATGATGACTCCTCAGAAGACACCGATAGTGATTCTTCATGTGAAGATAAAGTAAATGATTTCACACTTATGGCCAAAGAGGAATATGATAATGAAAGAACAGGCAGTGAAGAGAATGATGAAGAAGTTGTGGTTGATATGGAAGGAGAACTGATCAGTGCACTGGAAGAGATTGACAGACTAAGAATCAAGAACAGAAAGAAAAAACAATTGTTGATACAGTTTGAGAAAGACAGTAAACAACCTGATGAATACTTTGCCCTACTGAAAGTGGAATTAGAAGAGGCAAGGAAAATTGAGGATATAATAAAACATCAGCTATCAGAAAAGAGGGCAAGATCTGAAGCCCTGGAAGAAGAAAGATGAAAACTGGTTTGGGTTATGAAGAGGGATAAAGTAGTAGTCAGCCAAGAAACAAAGAACCCATCAAGTTTTTCAAAGCTAGTGTCCATGTCAAATCGACAACCAATGACAACAACAAACCTGCAGAAACAAAGGAAGACAATCAGCCACGTAGGACAAGTAAAGAAAAAGGTGCCAGGACTAAATCTGTAGAATAAAGAAATAATGCACTCCCTACTCAAAGACATCATCAACATGAAAGAAATCAATTTGCTCAAAGAAGACAACCATTTTCCAGGTACACAGAATTTTTCTATGGATATTGTTTCTA
>ML780211.1:756591-771738 GCA_009831015.1 Picea engelmannii
AAGCTGTAAATTGTTCCTTAAGAATTAGACATGAGCAATTAAGATTTCCAAGGAATAAATATCTGCCACAACAAAGAATGATACAACAAAGTAACAAACCATCACATATTGCAAATTGCCAAATTAAGTCTAGAGACATGCAAATGAGGAGGTCAAGGATTAATAAACAAACAAGGAGTAGACAATGTTGCAACAACAACTTTGACCTAATGAACAATGATATTGAATGCTATAATTGTCACAACTTTGGCCACAAAGCGGCAAACTGCCATCTGAAGAATTACAAAGCAGACCCAAGGATAAATTTCTTATATAGAAAGGCCAGCACATGGAAAAGGAAAGATAGTGAAAAATGTGGTCAAACACTTTCAACTAAAAAACAAAAGGTCTTTGGGAATATAGACAGTGGATGTTCCAAGCACATGAATGGAGACAAGGATAAGCTATTATCCATAAGTAAAAGCAAAACAGGAAAAGTGATCCTTGAAAATGATGAACCAGGTAAAATCAAGGATAGAGGGATGATTAGTTTGAGTAATGACAAAGGAGATACCCAGTACATTCTGCTTGTGGATGATCTGAAACATAATTTGCTCAGTACAAGTCAAAAATGTGACAAAGGTAGTGAAGAGGTATTAACGTCCAAAGAATCTAAGGTAAATGTAAACTCAGGATAAGTGGTGAATAAAGGCATAAGGACAATTAATGATGTTGAAATTGAATCCTCCCTTGCAAGTAAAGAAGAAGATTCAGATACAATAAAAGCATGTTTAGTTAGCATTAACCCCATGGATGAAGTAGGAGAAGAACCATGTCATAAACAGGAAGCAGAAGTCTTGAAGGTTGAGAAGGCAGACACCCAAATCAAGTTCTTGAGAAGATCCATGACTCTGGACAAGGTCTTGGATAGCCAGAGATCACCAAATGACAAATCCAGTATTGGACTCAACAAGGTAGAAATCAGTGCTCCTAAGAAACCTGATACAGATCTTTCATTTGTGAGAAAGAAAAATAGGTATGAGAATGGGTGTAGCAGTTTTCTCGTGTGATTGAATATGGACATAAAATCCCTGGATTGAATGCATCATGGAAGAAAAATGAAAATTGCAGTAATAGAGATCGATGAGGTTCAATGGGGAGATCCAAGGGCTATTTAAAAAGTACAAGCTATAATTGCACAGTGTTCAAGTAGGAAAACAACATTTTGATGTACAAAATGATATACGTGACATCCTGTAGAGATAACAAGAGGAAAGACCTTGTCAAGGAATGTTAACCTTTTAGGAACAAAGGGGGAAAATAGTCAGAAGAAGAGAGATAACAGTGACAGGGGGATTCATCCACTCATGAGAAGAAAAGGTTGATAAAGGAGTCTGAGTAAGAGAGGTGAGCAATTTTGAGTATTCTACAGAGGATACAGTGGAAGCTGAAGATGAACAGGTACAAGAATCAGAAAAACAAGACTCTGGTTTGGATACAAACATCTGCAGGCCTCATATAAGAGAGTCCTTCCTGTTAGGGGGAGTTTTTGTTGGTCTTAATATCTGATACCTCCTAAAAATACTGCCACAGCTCAGAGGGAGCATTTCTCTTTGACATTGATGTCAAAGGGGGAGAAAAGAATTTGGGTGCCTTAGTTGTCGTCAATGCCAAAGGGGGAGATTGTTGGCAAATGTTTAATAGGTAGCGTATGCTTTTAATTGATGGAAAGTACAACAGTGAAGATGGCATGAGTATAGGAAGAATGTAACAGACGGGCATCAAAAGTAGTTTGGGAAGATGCTGCAGAGCAAGCTCGATAAGATCAGAAGAAATAGTACAGAGGATGGTTGGCATGCTTTATAGGTAGTATGTGCTTGTCATTGATGGCAGGATCAGAGTGTGCAGTGAAGGCAAAACAAGGTCAAAGTAAGCGCAGAGTCGAATGCAGTGCATAGGTGTGCACCAGGGATGAGGTTAACTCACTACCAAAGCTGAAGAGAGATAGCGTACGCAGGATCTCAGGTGGATCAAAGGTCGAGGCCTTTGACACTTAGAAATTCTCCCAAGTAAGGAGGATGCGTAAGCTCAGGAGGAGAAGCGTCAGTGATTGTTGGATCCCATACTGAATTCCCGATGACCGTCAGATCTGAATAAGAGCACGATGAAGAGGTAGGCCCATAAGGTTTGAGAAGCATTTCTATTCATTGGATCCCCTTCAATTTCCCGATAGAACGAGGGTCGTCAGATCTGAATGTAGACAAGAAGAGCGCACTAAAGAGGAGGACAGATATCAGATGTTAGATCCAAGCACAAGAACCGACAATCGTTGGATCAAGGAGAACCTGCACACTCTTTAAAGTACAAGGAGAAGTGGGCACACAAAATTCTGAAAGAAGGAGGACCGTCCATTTACGGGTAGGACACGTGGGGATAGATCGTCAGTTCCCTGACTGGAGAGTCAAAGGAACGATGTTCCCTAATCTCTTGAAATTGCGATATGCGAAATAACAATTTAATCTGACCCGTCAAATTAAGGTTGAATCTAGATCGTTGATTCCAGTCCATGTCAGAGTTTCGGGGATCGAGAGTTGGAGATGTCAAGTAATATCATCCACAGGAATCTCGATTTCACGATATGAAAAATCGTGACTTAATCACAGTTGTTGAACCAAGATCAGATCTAGACCATTGATCCAACTCCATATCGGAGTTTCATGAATTGCGACATGGAGAGACAAGAATACAATGCAACAAGGATGCCGAAATCGTGATATGTGAACTCGCAATTCAATCGCAGTCGTTGAACCAAGATCAGATCTGGACCATTGATCCAACTCCATATCAGAGTTTCACGAATCACGACATGGAGAAGGAAAAGGAACAATGCATCAAGAATTCCGAAATCGTGATATGAAAAATCACGATTTAATTGCAACCATTGAATCAAGATGTGATCTGGACCGTTGATCCGACTTCTTTACGGAGTTTCGTGGATCGGGATTTGTAAGTGACAAGAACATTGAACATCAGAAATGTCGAAATCACGATATGTGAAACCGCAGAATGATCTGAACCGTCAGATCAAATTTTGATCGGAGGGTTATTGTTCTCTCTCACAGTTAACTCCTCAGTTTTGAATCTGTTAGTGAAACAGACTCATGATTTCCGATTAGTTGGCATTTCAGTTGTAGAGACAGTTGTCTTCCTTTTTCCTAAGGAGATGGGAAGTTGAACGGTGGTGTGTGTGAATAAAATAAAATGAGACAGACAGCATGAGGTTGGTTGTTCTATATGAAAAATGAATACAAGATCCCATGGAATCAATCCAACAGTGAAGGTGAATTTGAACAAGATCGGAGGGCTACTGTAGCACGACATAGTATAACTGCCAGAAACCACTAATGGTTTCAGCCAGAGGACTCGAAAACACTTGGGGATGATTGACATAGAAGGTGAAGAGTCTCTGGGAATCTTCAAGAGGGATGAAGATGTTCGTGGAGGCGATTGACACCTAGATGGGCATTGAGGCCTATAACTGAAACAGAGAAGGTGAGCTCGACAGTCACAAAGAAGACAAAGAGTCTCAAATTGCCAGAGAGGCTGTGGAATATCAGTACAACATACAGTGATGTTGAATGATTGGAAAATGACCAGAGGATGCGAAGAGACTTCTGTGTGATTTCCATAGGAGCTGAAGAGTTACAAGGAATCTGCCAGTGGAATGAAGACGATTCGTGGAGGAAATTGATAGCTGGATGAGGGTTGGAGCCTGTAACTAAAACAGAAAGGATAAGCTCAACTATGCCAAATAAGACGAAGAGTGTCAAATGCCAGAGAGGCTGAGCAATCTCAGCATAACACCCAATGATGTTGAACGCGTGGGAAAACCGCCAGAGAAGCTGAAGAGTTACCATGATGATCAGGCAGAGCACTCAAGAGGTAGAGGATATCGACGCGGTGTGAGTATGCAGAGGTATTGTACATATTTCATGCATAAGGTGTAGAGAAGCGATAATTACATGGTACAGAGAAGAGATGGGGTTGTTGTTGTTGTTGGAGTTGTTGTGGTTGTTGTTGTTGAAGGTGATTCAGGTGTGAAGAAGGAGGAGAGTGCAGCAGCTGAATTGAATAGAAGAGGAACTGTGCAGTGAATGGACATGGCACACAGAGCATAAAAAGCAGAAGAACAGATAGCCCAAGTCTTGTGTGTAGGAAGGCAGTGAGGCAGACATAGCAACGAAATGCAGCAAAACAGTGATGAGTCTGGTAAGCCATTGTTGAACATTATATCACTGTAATAAGTTTTAGTAGCAAAGAATTATATTTCAGGGTGGAAGGGAGGTGGTAGGGAGGATTTTTGTCCTCATAGGTTCAAGTGGGTGCTTGAACACAGGGAGTTGTAGCTTCCATCTGGTTGTAGCCAGAGAAACCAGGGTGGAAGGGTGGTGTAAGGGAGAACTCTTGTTCTCTGTTATACAGGTTGGTGCCTGTATTAGTGGAAGTTGGTGCTTCCATCTAGTTGGTGTTGGAAACACTCAGGGATTTGGTGCTAGAGAAACCAGGGAGTTGGTGCTTCCTTCTAGTTGGTGCTAGAGAAACCAGGGAGTTGGTGCTTCCTTCTAGTGGGTGCTAGATAAAACAGAGAGTTGGTGCTCTCAGCAAGTAGCAGCTTGAAAAACTGAGGTTGTAGCCTCATTATGAGTTGGTGCTCATGTGTATGATAATGTAAAGAATGTAACTATTACTTATCATATAAAGAAAAAGAGGTTTTTACCCTGTATGGGTTTCCTCAGGAAATATCTGTCTTTGTGTTTCTGATATATGTGAATGATGTTGAAAGTGCCATTGTTTATTTCCCTGCATTATTGTGATCATCATTCAGTGTTTCTGCAAAGAGTTTAAAAGAGGTATAATTGTTTAAGCACGGTTACAACTGATTCACCCCCCCCTCTCAGTTGTACAACAGGCATGTATTTGCTCAACACTCCCACTGTATGGAAAATGGTTGGTCATGTGTATACCATCACATGCATTATACTGCCAACATAATTTTCATATGGAAAATGTGCTATGTCTTATATTTCTTCCTATGTCTTTGGACATTGTTTTCCATTTATCCTTGCTTCCAGAGGAAATGGTACCTTTGTCGGTTTCCAATTCTGCATGTTGAAACACTTCAATATTGTTTCAATGTATTTCCTCTATTTCAACCAAAGATTTATAAATGATCTATCTCTCTTTATCGACATTCCCAAAATGAAGTCCTTTGCACCGATAACCTTCATGTCGAAATTGGAGGATAGCTTCTTCTTTAGCTCCTTTATCATGTCCATGTTGTTTTCAATCAACAACATGTCATCGACATACATTGATACATATATTAAATTCCCACCTTCCTTAGAATATACATAGTGGATAACTTTTCTTCTCACAAATCCAAAACTAAGGATGTATGTGTCAAACATTTGGTACCACATCATTGGCGATTTATTAGACTATAAAGGGATCTTTTCAATTTCACACTAGCTCTTTCTTTCTGTTTACTGTAAATTCTTTAATATGTTTCATGTAGATTTATTCTTTTAGGTCCCCATGTAGAAATGTTGTCTTCACATCCATTTTCTCTATTTCAAGGTCAAATGTTGCAGCCATAGAAATCAATATTCTAATGGAAGGTAAGTTTTCAAGAGGGGAAATAATATCACTGAAGTTGACTCCTTCAACTTGGGAATTTCCTTTCACTACTAGTTGATCTTTGAATTTCTCGACTTAACCTGTTGCATTCACATTTTTCTTGAATACCCATTTTCTACCAATGGGATTTTTTTCACTAGGTAATTTGAATAAATCACATGTCTCATTCATGTTAAAGGATTTTGTCTCTTCTATCATGGAGTCCTTCTAGTGTCTACCCTCTATCAAGTCTATTGCCTCCCTCACCGACTTGGGCTCCTCATTACTGGTAGTTAACACAAATGAAGAATGGAAATCGGGTGGACTATATATTTTTACTGGTTTTCTTTCTCATTCAGACCTCCTTACTCCTAAGGTAAGTTGTTCCACCTCTTCATCTAATTTTATCAACTCATCTAAATAATCTTCTTCATTCCTTATTTCAAACCTCACCTTATCTATATTTTTCTCTATTTAAACTACTTCAAACATAGACTTACCTCTGACTTATTTGAAGACCACATCTCTACTATGCACTTTTCTCCTTGATGCAAGATCCTAGAGCTTATATCCTTTCATTCCTTATTTGTACCCAATGAAAATACACTTGAATTTCTTCTTGTCCAGCTTTCTCCTATTTTACTTTGGAACATGTACAAATGCATCACAGCCAAATAACTTGAGATGTGAAAGTGAAGGATTCTTTCCAAACCATACCTCATGTGGAGTCATTTCAATTAGTGAAAACAAAGGAGACATATTTACCAGATATTTTGCAGTGTCAAATTATTCTACCAAGAATTTTTGTGTGAGGACAACACCACTTAGCATGCTCCTTGCCTTGTTTGCCAATTTTCTATCCATTCTTTTGAAAACTCTATTTTTTTGTTGGGTATATGGTGCGGTATTTTTCTTTCTATGCCACACCACTTGCAGAACTTCTCAACATATTTTCCACAAAATTCACCACCATTTTCAGTTCTCACCACATCGATATTATTATCTATCTGGTTTTCCACAAGAGATTTAAAATCTTTCAATTTCTCAAAAACATATGATTTATTCCTCCAAAAATATATCCATGTATTCATGGAGAAATCATATATGAAGGAGACATAATACATGGATCCACCAAGTGAAGGGACTATTACAAGCCCAAACACATCACTATGAACCAATTCTAGAATCCTCTTTTCCCTTGTTCCTCCACATGGGAAACTAGCTTGACTTTGTTATACATATATGCAATGTTCACAAAAATCGACTTCTAAATTACATTCAATAAAATATTTGACTATACCTTTGTTATGGATAGGTTGAAGTCTTTTTTCTCCAATGTGTCCCATCCTCCCATGCCATAACATGGTCAACTCGACTTGATGAATACTTTTCAAGTTGGTTTGAATCGACTTATCCTGAGATGAGTTGATTCTAGTCGAATTCAATTCAATTTTAGGAACAACAATGTTTTTGCATCTAGTCGAGTCGAAATTCCCTAGAAAATTATATAGGTTCCCAATCAAAATTTCTTTCATTAAGACCATCTCACCCCCAACCATTTTGAACGAATCCTTCTGAAAAATATTTTTCACTCCTACATCACTCATATTTCTGAAAAATATCAGGCTTCTTTTTAAACCCAATATATGTAACAAACTTGAAAGGGTTCCACTCCTCCCATCCTATAGTATCAATCAGACTGTTCCCCGTCCAACTATTTTGGTTGTCAATTCATCCCCCAAGAACACATATCCTACTTCATATCTCTCATATTCACATAACCATTCTTGTTTAGGTGTCATATGATAGGATTCTCTCGAGTTGATTAATCAAACATATTGAACAGAATGTGTACTTGTTGACGCCAAATACACATCGCATCCTTTATCTGGAGTAGTGTTTCTCTGAGTCAATTTATTCTCATCAAATCATGTACTGGATTCTATCTCATTCAACTTGCAATCCCTTTTATAATTCCTAGATTTACCACATTTCTAGTATATTATCTTCAACTAAACCATGGATTCAAATCCACCCTTCGACTTAGAATTTCTACTAGAGAATTTTCATTTATCTCTTTCAATTGTTCGAACTCTTGCCATTAAATCATCTTTGGTCGATCCTTCAATGTTCTTCCATCTCATTTCTTCTTACGATAGATATGCAACCACGTATTATAGTGCTAATGTGTTTGAATTACTCCCTATAGCCACAACCAATTTATCCTAGGACTCTAACAAAGAACATAATAGGATAATGCAATTCTCCTCAATGATTTTAGTACCTACATACGATAACTGACTTATTATTGTATTGAATGAATTCAAATGCTCAGTTACAAAACTACCATCACTCATTCTCAGAAGATATAATTTATTTCTAAGGAACAACTTATTTACCAAGGATTTTGACTAGTACAAGCTTCCTAACTTGTCCTTGATTTTATTGGTTGAGTCTTCACCCGAGACTTTCAATAACACTAAATATGAAAGACATGATCAAATCCTACTCCTGAACTTCTTTTGAGTTTCTTTCATTCTTCCCTCAACATACCTGTCGAAATGGTACTTGGACAAACTATTGTCCATTTTTCTCAATCTACAAGGAGATCTTCAATTTTAATCTTCCAAAGCTCAAAATTATGGCAATTGATTTTTTTTATCTCTATCTTTGAACTATTATCCATTTAGTTAAGAACAACTTTAAAGATCTCTGACTTACCACTCTTACTTGACCTAGGGATTAGATCAAGTCCAAGATTGTCAATCTAAACTATGATAGCACATGTTAGGAAATATACTTCCATGCTAAACCTAATATAAGAGAGCAATACATATTTAAACAAGAAAGTAAATGACAAAGCAATCACACACTACAGATAGATTTTACCCTAGAAACTCAAACAGGAAAACCACCATTCCTTGAGAATCTTGCTCTCTTGTTGTATTATTCATTTATAATAAAGGGTTACATGGCTAACCTTGGTCTAAACCTAAAAAAAAATTGACATCATACCCTCTTGATTACACAAGAACATTCCTACAACCAATTCAGCTTACATCTACATGACGAGAAACCTCTAATAGATTGATATAAATATTATCTTTTACAATATTAAAATACACCTCATTTATAGGCCTTAAAGTAGGAAAACACTAAATAATGTTGCCCAAAAATAATTACATATCCATGTATATCATTTTTCTACAAATCCCATGAATCTAGGGATTGTATTATAGTCCAATACCACTCAAATTACCAGTTGACCTTCATTCAGTCTTCAGTCAGTTACCACATGACCTCCTGATGACCTCTTGTCGACTAACCTCTCAACTTGTTGTAAATCACTCGGACTTTGAATTTTCCTAGTCGATCACTTCCACCTTCGACTTTCATTGCAAAGAATATAACAACCCAACAACAAAACACTAGCCAACAAAGAAAATTTAGCTCAGTGAATGAATTAGAAACATGTAGGAGGGATAAATACACCAACAACCATAAAGAAACCAAATTAGTGTCTCCCTACACTAGTGAAACAACTCTAGAATGAGTTCCATTGATATTCCATCACCAAAACGGATGAATGGAGGAGAATAAAGAGCTATTCAGTCAGTTTTATTTCTCATGGAAATTGTATCTATGGGAAACAACCTTAAGTAGTGATTAGTAAACAATCCTCCTAGTTAAACATGACATAGAAATCCATTAAACTACATATGAACTCCATTTCAACTCATAGACAAATAAAACAAGACAGAAAAGATAAATTCACACATAAAAACTCAGATTTTACCCTAGAAACCAAAATGGGGAAATCATATTTTAATGGTTTCTCATTCTATTTTAGAAACCTCTAGTTATAATGATTTCATGGCTCTCTATCCATCCTCCTCTCCTTGGCCAAAATAGCCTTTTAGAGTGAAATTACCAGAGGAAAAAGGGAGATATAGGATAATGGGAAGGCCAATAGTATGACATTTCATTTCCCATTCCTTGTCCTATTCTCTCCTATTTTACTTTTTAATTTTTAATTAATCCATTTTTTTTACTTCTCATTTTGTTATATTCTAATTTTACATTTGCATTGTCTTTCATAGTTTGTCTAAAATTCTTAAATTTTAAAATTGGCTTGCAGGTACTCAGTCTTACAACGATTCTAGGGTTTGGATCCATATTGGATCACACCTCCCCATAGATATCCTTCTTGGTCTCAAAAATCCCAAAGGAAAACAATTTAGATTAATGTATCTTCTATATTCTTCTCTCGAATTTGGCTCTAACTATGTATAATTGCTATAACTTTGACTCTATATCTATCTCTAGCTCATGGAATTGGTTACTACATCTAGTTTTGACTATGGATTTGGCTCTAGTTCCTAGATCACTTGTTCCCACAATGTATAACTCTACTCACTGAATCTCATCTCTAAGCAATCTCTATATCTAAACTCTATATTTAGCACTCATTCACATCTCTCCCCAACTTGGAATAAATCCATCTTGTTAGTTAATGAATCCAAGTCGAATGATGGTATGTGTATATTGTGACCATTCCACGGTATGCCATCACGCAATAATTCCATAAGGGAAGTGTGTTCAGCATTATCCTACTAGGATGTGCTTATTCTTGTTGGAGTACATGAATAAGATTCCACTTTTCAAGGGAAATCTATGTCTATTTTATCCATTACCAAATTTAGGGGGTTTCCTATTTTTAGGAATGTTATTTAAAGAAAGTATAACATATGGCATTGGTGACAACTAATGCACATTGGATATGGATAAATTATCTTGTTAGGAAGTGCATGTTTCCTTTATTATTAATGGAATCAAACTTATCATTTACTGTCATTTACCACTTAGTGACTCATGGTATTTATTAGTTAAGAATTGACTAAATCTAATCAATTCATGCACAAAAAACCCCAACCTTATGTGTAAGTATCCATGAAGAGTCTATATATTGTAATAATTTCAATGATTAATACAAAAGTGCAATAAAAATTAGTTCTTCAACAATGTTATCTTTTTTAGTGTTATTTAATTCTTTCTTCTCTCTTTTTCTTGCAATTTTGCTAGTGTAATTTTTTTCTCACAACTAGATCTTGGCTTGTGCTTAAAATCCTGCATGGTATAAGAGCACTAGAGTGTATTGTGATTAAAAATAGAATTATATATCAAGCTATTTTTACAATATTGAATGGACCAAAGAGAATGCAACAACCATCTACATCAATGATTCTCACCCCATTCAATTACTTTGAATGGAAACCCAAGATCATATTTATGCTAAGGAGTAAGGGAATTTATAGGGTCTCTATGGATATAGAAGTTGAATCCAATTCAATTGTAGAAAATGAAAATTACTTCAATAGAATAGATGAGGCCTATGTGATTATATGCTTTTTCATCTCTCCAAACTTCCTCTTTCATCTTGAACTTTTTCAACTCCCAACGAAGTATGGAATAATTTGGATGGGTTATTTGGAAAGAATGATGAACCAAGAGCACATATATTGGAGAAAAAGCTCATATATTTTATCCAAAGAAACTTAGAGACCCTATAGTACTACTTTTTCCAAGTCCAATACTTTTATTCAACAAGATAAATCTTATGGTATTGATAGGAAAGAGGAGCATCTTATCCTCTCAATTCTTTCAAAGCTAGAGCTCAATTATTTTGTGTTTATTTATTTTTTCCACACTACAAGTATTTCTATGGGAAAATATTGGAAGATTCCCTATATGGATGATTTCATATAATTTCTCATTCATGAGAAGAATAATATCATTCATATCAAGGCTCTCAAGAGATCCAAGGTCCATGCTCTTGTAGTTCAGGATGATAGCAAGAATAACAAGAAGAAATCAAGGGATATTGATCACATAGATGAATAAAGCATTGAATCCTCTAAGGAGACATTGAACCCGAAGGGAGGAAAGTATAAGAATTATAGAAAAAAGTGTAGCTACTTTGATAGAGGGTTTCAACCTAAGAGTTCTTTTACCATGAAGACAAATGATCCTATGGAGAAATCACTTCAACAACACATCCTTGCATATTTCATATCGGTCAATGTCGAGAAGAAGACTAAAGACAGGCCACCAGAGGATGAAGGTAAGGGTCATATTATGACTACTACTTCTTCATATAATATATGGTTATTATACATAGGGGACTCTAACCATACAATTACATCAAATCATTATTTTTATTCATTGGTACCTTGCACTAGACCTCCTATGTTGATGGGAGACAAAGAACCTATGAGAGTGTGCAAAGAAGGGAGTGTGGACCTTGATTATGGAAACTTTCATAATTTGTTACATGTTTCAAATATCTCCACGAATATCCTCTCTATATACCATATTACACACTCACGTATAGGCAAGCAAGTTGAGTTCACTCTAGATGCAATGAAAATTTTAGAGATGGAATATGGTTCCAGGGTTACATTTGGGGAGGTGAATCATCATTACACGTTGTATACCTTTTCTAATTTTTCTCCTTAATATGATTATTTTACTCTTATAACACATGAAAATGAAGAAAGTAGATAAAAATTAGATTGAAAGATCGAGGAAGGCCCCTTGCATGCACTCTAAGAGAACGAGTTGCACCTTTCTCAACTCCTCCAGAGGAATATCTTCAAGATGATTTTACAAATTCTTCGGATCGTATTTCAGAATCTGATTTATAAAAATATCAACAACATATTTCAAATACAAATCACAATCTAGGGAGGGCACATCATAATTTATAGGAAACTAGTGATCTAGTGGGAGAAACTACCAAGTGAGAGAAACCTAGTTATCAATTTTTGAGTACTCCACGAGAACTCATTGTTATTATCAAAGTGTACAATGATAAACGCACAGCCAATGGATTCTCACATGATGTGACAATATACATTCAAGGAAAAATAAATGTTGGGTTTTTTTATATGCAACACCATCCTTCTTTATAGCAACTACATAATAGTATGCATTATATTTTGAGGGGGTTTCTTCCTACTAGGTTTTCTCTCTTTGCCTCACCATTGTCATGTTATGTTTTGCATAAGTTGTTTATACATGAGTACCTAACATGGATGAAAATTGTTGAGACTCATAAAAATTCCTACTGCTGGGTTGTGATTTAGAGGGGGTGTTATAATAAATGCAAAGCATTCCACTTTTCAAGGGACATAATAAGTCTAACATATGGAATTGACTGAAACTAATGTTCATTGGATATGGATATATTAGCCCCTTAGTAACTCCATATTACCTTTATTATTAATGGTGTCAGATTTATCATTTACCATCATATACCACTTTGTGACTCATGGTATTGACCCATGATATTGATTAGTGAAGAATTGACAAAATTAATTAGTGCATGCACAAAAAAACCCAACCTTATGAAATTTTTTCCCAAGAGAGTCTATATATTGTACTCATGTAAAGAATTAATATACAAGTGAAATACAAATTGATTCTTAAAAAGTTTTTTATTTTCGAGTGTTATTTCATTCTTTCTTCTCCCTTTTTCTTGCAATTTTACTAGTGTTGTTTTTTTCTCGCAACTAGATCTTGACTTGTGCTTAAAATAATACATTTACTAGCATGGAAAAATCCATTTAGCGCCTACATATGGTTACAAAAACATCATGTAGTTCTCAGGAAATCCCCTAAGGTCATTGACCTCAATGTGTTAGTCTTTGACACATCTCCAAGAAGGGGTTCTTGAAATATTATAGGTAGCAATTGGAATGAGACTACCTTGATGGTTGACATCAACACATTATCCTATTTAATAGTGATAAAAACTTCTTTTGTTGATGTCTCTCCTTCGACATCTTATTCTCCTTGATTTGGTGATGTAGGGAACTCCTCATCCTTTGTATTGTTCACTCTCCACACCCTTCTCTTGGTTGTGTAGTTTCTAGGGTGAAGCTTTGGATGAAGTCACTGACACGTTTCTTCCCAATGTCCACTCATATATTAGTGGTGGAAAATATGATTATTGTTGCTACATGGATTTATTGACATACTCCTCCTCTCCATGTTCCTCTAAGTGCATTATTGGATTGGGGATGTTTTCATTCCATTCCTCCTTAGAAACAATTATGTCTTTGATATGTGTCTTTCTTCTCCCAACATGAGGCCTCATGATGGGATTTCTTCCCATAGAATGATGATGCCTCTAAGTAATGAAAAATCATAGTCTTGCGACCTCTCTTCTTGTAGTAGTGACAAATAAGGAATTTCTTGTGTGATTAAAAACTCTTGGTCTTCTTCTCCTTCTTTTCATGGATGATTCTCTTTTAATTTCATCTTGTTGGGCCCTTCATTTTGTTGATAGAAGTTGTGCAATTCATAGAGGATCTGGACAAGGGAATGAAGAAAGAAACTAAAAACAATTGGAAGGATAGCGCAACACCAGCCTGAAGAAATAAGTTACAACAAGAACAAGAAAAAAAAGCATTCAAAGTATCAAACCCAAAGATCCCAATTGGCTTATATATACGGGATGAATATAATTGTAAAGGGTTCAGATGGTTGTTGGAATTGGTTCGAGTTCTTTGTTGTTATTGTCCATTTTGGGTAAATTTTAGCTAGAGTTCTAGAGTCTGGGTTTGGAACTAGACCAAGGTTGTAATAGAATCATGTCCTGTTGTAATGTTGAAAGAGCGAGGGTTTGGGATAACCTTGTCTCTCAGTAGTATAGAGTTTTTTTGTTATATTTGGCATGAACGATTTGTGTTTGTAACTTAGTCGAATCATGTAATTGAGAAGAGCCATATGATGTTAATACAAAGAGAGACCTAAATTTCAAAATTATTGTGTCTATTTAGCTTCATATTATCTTGAATGTTTATTTGTATTATCTTTATGTCAGATATACTTAATTGGATATAGATTCTTTAGGAATGAAACACAACTCTGTTTTCTTTAATCTGGGTTAGGAATGTTCAGACAGTTCCGAGTTTAATCTATATTGTACGGGACTAACAACGATCTTGAGATCGTATGGATTTATCTAAGTATACTTCTTACCCTTTCCCCTCTTCCTTGTCTTGGTTTCACTTCAGGTGAGACTTCTTCCCTTCAAGGAAGATGAAAATGTCAGCGCTCAGACTACTTCAATACCTTTTGTTGGTAACCTGAGAAGGACCCTGGTCTGATCAATTCTACACCAAAAAAATGGTTCCAATTGTTACACATCCAAATCACTCAATTGGATAAGTGTCGCACATACCTCTCACTTGTCGCAAGTGTCGCAACTCCTGTACAGCTTGTCGCAAGTTGGTCACAGAGTGTCATAGATACTGTTGAATCATGTTACCTCAGTGACGACACTACAGAGGCACTTGAAACATCTTATTTACTCAGTTTGAAGGAAGGAAACCGGTCTACTGAAGTCAAATATCTCCTAACACCTTAGAAGGCTTCATAATCAAGGGTTTGGAAGGGGAACGCTCCTCTAACACTACCTGAGGAGTG
>ML780211.1:784309-827273 GCA_009831015.1 Picea engelmannii
CTGCCATCCAGGTTGTGGATCTTTCAGGCAAGGGTTAGACGAAGAGGACTTGACGAAGCTGTCGCATTCGCATCTACGATTGTGAGCATTGTTGTCGTTATTCTCATTAATATGACAAGATTGGCCTGTTTCTTTCTAGTTCGTGTCTAATGTTGTCTAATGTTACATGAACTTATCATCTATTGATAGATCTGTTTTCAAGCTAATGTCAGTAGAGTAGGAAGTGGTCGTATCTTGATTTGTCCACAGACCTCGACGAGGAGCAAAAGATTAGGGCGCAACTCGGAGCGTGCAGGGACAAACGTCGATTAAAAGGTACTTCTATCATCCCTCCTTCTCATGCATTAGGCTTAGATAGATTTGAAAGGAAGTCAGTGTCCATGATAAGCATTTTTCTTTCTAGGGTTAAGGTCAAACCTTAGAGGTCGATCTACTTGTCCGCAGGCAGATTTTCCTACAACACCAATGTCGGGACCTGCTTCATAAGGGAATCTATAGGCATAATGCTTCCACAGATCCATCGATCTGATATTCACCAGTGGTGGGAAACAAATTGTGATGCCTTCATATGGAAAGAAGCGGAGTTGTGAGGTAAATATGTGGAAGATACAAGAGAGGTTGTCTTTTACTCAGAAAGATCAAGCGACTAGTACAAGATATTATGGGTTAAATTTATGGAAGAACTATTCCATTGGATGGACAGGCTCCAAGAAGCTCTAAAATTCCAAGAACGAGTCAAGAAGACATGTACTTGCGATATAGAAAATAATGCATCGCTTCATCGATTGGATCGCCCGATCACGTGAGCAGTTGATTTATGGGTCAATACAACTCTAGAAGGATACATTATTGAATTTGTAGTTGAGAATCACCAGTATTTTGCAAGGGAAAAAGAGGATTTCAAGATATATGCATGGGGAATAATATTGAGAGAAATTCCTCTATGGATTAAGGTATTCTTGATGGAGGAGGGGATGTTGAACATCTCCCCAACTGAAATGACAACTTAAACACCCATGCTTGGGGTGGGGTGACTTTGAGGTGGGATCATGGTATGAGAAAGGGTAGAGGTTTCTTTTATAAATGGGGGAGCGGAAAGAAATGGGCGCAAGGAACGAGCGTGCCTTGAAAAGAGCCACCATAGTTGAGAAGTGGTGGTGCAGTAAGATAAAGAAAGTAATAAAGCAGTCTAAGGTGTTGAGGAAAGAAATCAGACTAGGAGAAGTCGATGAAGGAAAGAAGGAATATTTGAGAAAGATGAGAAGAAAGGGAAGAATGGCCAATCAAAGATTAAATGAGAGAGAAGTGTGTAGAGAAAGAAGTCCCCAAGAGGGTGAACAAGAAGAAGAATGTGTAGAAGCAAGGGAATATCAAGCCTACATGGATCTTGCAGAAGAAAGAGAAGATTCATCCCTGATACTAGGAAAGATCGAGAATCTGACTGAAGAGATTGCTCTAGAGGATGAGAACAAGACCCCCCAGATCAAAGAAACCTTCCCATAAGCCAGTGGAACTAGCCCCGAATAACCTGTCCCCCAAGTGTATTCTATACCAGTGGTAAGTTCTATACTACCTTATTATGCTATTCCTAATTCAATTCAATTAGTTATTTAGCCGTAGCCAGTGAGCATGAATACTGGGAGGATATTGGGATCCCCTAGTATATCGCAACTAGGATCGTTAGTGTTTACTTTGATAGGAGCAATAAGATTAGAAATGAATGGAAACGCGGGAGGCTCAATCGCTCGATACCCTGAATTTTGGGGTAAAGGAGATGAGGATGTTGAGCATCATTGGTTTCTGTGTGAAGCGATTTGGAGGTCCAGAGGGAATCTAGATGAAACTAAACTAGTTGAATTCCATACTACCTTGAGAGGTCATTCTCTCAAATGGTACATGAAGGCTATTGAGTGAGGAGGAACGCAAGGACAAGCATTCACACTTGGCCAAATTCGGATAAAATTTATAGCAGAGTTTAGGCTACCTCAGTCAGAACAAGCTTTGTCAGAGTTGCATGAATTTCAATAGAGGGAAGGAGAATAGGCTTGGGAATATAGTCATAAGTTTAAGGATTCTAGTGGGAGGCTAGCGCATCCAATTCATGAAGATCACCAAAGAGAGTGGTATATCCATGGATTTATACCTCTGACACGAATTTTGTTAACAAAATAATGGATAGCCACCTTGACAGATGCCTTGGAACAATCAATGGAGATTGAATCCATGGAAGGATATTCGGGGAGTCTAAGGGTGACTAGACCCCCAGTGGATGAAAATTTGGCACAACTATAAGGAAAAATATTAGCACTAACAGAGAATATTAAATAATTGACGATACCCAGACCATGATGACCTCAAGTCTGGTGTACCGGATGCTACACACAGGGGCATCTGGTGAACAAATTTCCATGTATGAGGGGAATGGGACCTCCTCACAATCCAATGGGACCCTCACCATGACCCACAAGAGGATTTTCACAAGTATCTGTGAATTTACCATTCCATACCCCAACCCCATATCATGCCTTTCTAGGAAATCAAGCATCACAATCAACTGCGTATTGCAAGATCTGTTGAACTCATGGGAATGGGCCAAGGAAGTTACCTATTATTTATAAGTATTCTGACCATACTGAATACCATACATTTTGATTTTTGTGCATATACCATGCATGCTATGAATTAGTGTAGAGCGTTGGATGCACTTGTAAACAGATTGGATCGAAAATCATTGAGGGTGAATGAAACCCCTCAAGGATGGAGAAGAGGCCAAGGAGGTTGGGCCTGAGGAGACTTTAGAGGAGGAAGAAACAAGGGAAGAGGACCAAGAAAATGCTACAAATTTTATGAGAAAGGTCACATGTCTAGGGATTGTCCTCAACCGAGACAGCCATGGTGCTCTCACTACAGAACCAACAGACCTGCAATTGAAGACTTCCCAGAGCCAATTGCGAAATGGGAAGATCGAGCACGTAAACAAGGATCCAAATTCATTTTCTCAAAGATAAAGAGGAAATTCAAGGGAAAATTACCCAAGATTAATATCATTACTCGCGGAGGAGAAAAGATTGGCACAGATATTGATAATCTTCCTAAGATCTAGAAAGAAGCTCCCAAGGAAGACAAGTATGACCCTCAGAAACATAAGCTATTCTTTAAAGATGCAATAGAAGTATTCCAGATTATCCCTGGCCCTGAAATAGAAGAAAACAACCCTCATCCCACCATTCATCCTAAGATTGTGTGATTCCCTACCTCACCCCAACACCCCAAAACCTCGTAATATTGATGAGACAACCTGAGCAGTCACAAAATGTAGTCAACCTTTGGTTTCAGTTATTTTCTTATATTCTTGGGAATGACCAGCTAACACATAAGTTGTGCAATTCCCTGTACCTAGTCCTAGGAACATAGGAATCCTTGGAAGCTATAATAATGACTAATCTTCCTGAGAAGAACACTTAGAGAGTGCAAAGAAAGAAAATACAAATTGGGAAAGATTTTAGACTAGCATCCCAGCTAGACAAGTTTGAGATTAAGGATGTTATGTTAGATCTAGGATCTGATGTTAACATATTTCCTAAAAAGACTTGGGAAGATTTAGGAAAACCCCAGTTGACATATTCCCTAATCCAATTGAGAATGGCCAATCATTATTGTATTTTCCCAATAGGAAGGCTGGAGAATGTGGAGATAGATGTTGCAGGAGTAAAGACTATAGTTGATTTTGAGGTGATCAAAATCATGGGGGATAAGGACCCTTATCCTACACTACTTCATATTGATTAGGATTATGATAACTATGTTTTTATTGACCTAAAGAGGGATACTATGGCATTTGAATAAAATGGATAAAAGTAGTTCATCCCTTGGATCCATATGTAGGCCCTTGATACACTGAGCCAACAAACAAAAATATGGAAGGAGAGGATCTAGATCAATTATACATCATAACAACATGAATGAGAGTAGACTACATCAATCCTACTGAAGATGGATTAGTAAGTTGGAGGAGCATACAATTCGCAGATGGAGACTCAGAACTAGCATTTGACAGTTGGCAAAAGGGTGCATATGAAATATTTTCAAGCTGATGCGCTACTATTAGAGAAATGATATGGGTTGGAACCGAGGTCAGAGAACATCCAACATAAAATGGTACCTCAGACCTTGGCATTTTTATAGTTAGCATGGAAGAAAAGATAGCATAAGATCAAAGGATCATAGTTCTGGACATAGTCTTGGAAGACACCCCTATCAGGTGGTGGGATAGTCACAAAAAAGTAATTAGGAACTGGGAGGATGTGAATCATGCCATCCAATGTATATTTCAAGATAAGGATCAACTAAAATCAAAGATGTGGATGGATTTTCAAGTTGCACAACTGTTCAATGGACAGTCTAATCCTAAAACACATATCGAACAATGCATATGATAGTGGAAAGTTGTGGAAGTACCATCTCACTTGTGGGTTAAATTATTTCCCCATTTGCTAGGTCTGATCTCGAAATCCTGGTACATTCATGAAGAGACCAGAAGGTAGAACAATAGTTAGAAAACATTATCAGAACAATTTTGCAAGGACTTCTCTTTTACAAGTAAGTACCCTAAGCTTAAGATAGTCCTGCAAAGAATTAAAGAAATTACTTTTACCAATGGTTGTAAATGGAAATCAGGCCCATGGTATGTGCCAATAATATTCAAGTGCTTTAGTATAACCTTCACTTGGACACAGACAAGACAACCATAGAATGCTATAAAATCGAGAAGGATTTGGAAAACCCTGATGATTTACAAGAACTAAGAAATTTATCCATTAAGGACATAGAAGGAAGTAGAGAAATCCAGAACATGCTACCCAATCAAACTAATATCTCTTATAACCATCCATTGAAGTTTATAAAATTCAACATAGGAACTACCGAGAAACCCAAGATAGTTTTCGTAGGAGATTATTGGGATGTGAAAACTAGCCAGGAAATACATATTCTATTACGGGAGTATGACTTATTCCCAAATACATTCTCAGAGATAAAAGGGATAAAAGGGGCCATGGGAGAGATGAAAATTGAACTAAAACCATAATCAAAACCTATAATGCATAGAACATATTGTCTTAACCCCAGGGTGAAAGAGAAGGTTAAGAGGGAAACAGACAAGATGCTTGAGGCCAAACTTATTTTTCCAGTTGAAGAAGCATAATGGTTTATCCCATAGTCATTCAGAGAAAGAAAGGTATCGAGGAAATTAGGGTATGTGTAGACTGAAAAATCCTTAATTCTTCCTATGTGCATGACCCTTTTCCCACACCTTTTACTGATGAGGTGCTAGAACAGGTTGTGGGGAAAGAGTCTTACTCATTTATGGATGGATTTTCGGGGTATCACCAAGTGAGAATTACTGAAGAAAAAACAAAGAACACATTCATAAAAGAATGGGGGTCATTTGCATATAATGTGATGCCCTTAGTTATAAAGAATGCCCCTGGAGTTTTTTCCTGGATTGTAATAACAGCCTTCCAAGAAATTATTAACAAATTTATAGAAGTTTAGATGGATGAATGGACAATGTACAATTTTTTGAAAGAACATGTAGCTCTACTACGGCTAATGTTTGATCAATGTAGAGAGTTGAAGATATATTTATACCTCATAAAGTGTATCTTATATGTGCCACATGGAAATCTGTTAGGCCACATAGTAGGCTGAGGAGTGATGGTAGACCCAGCCAAGTTGTATTCATTTGGAATATGTCACTCCCTACAAGCACTAAAAAATTGTGTTCAATGCTAAGGCACACAACGTACTATCACAAGTTCATTAGAAGGTATGCGAATATTACCACACCCATGGAAAATATACTAAAGAAGTATGAATTGTTCCAGTGGACACCAGAGTGTGATCGAGCGTTTGACATTCTGAAGGAAAATATTAGCACAACACCTATTTTGATATTTCTGAATTGGGAAAATGAATTTCATGTGCACATGGATGCATCAGGTATTTCCCTGGGAGCTATCTTAACGCAACCAGGAGATGGAAATACGGATCATCCTGTCTATTTTTCTAGCAGGAATCTATCGCAATATGAACACAAATATACAACCATAGAAAGGGAGTGTTTGGCTATGATTTATTCTCTACAGAAGTTTAGACATCACTTGTTAGGCTCTCATTTTAAATTTTTTACTGGTCATTCTACGTTAAAATATCTAGTTAACAAGCATGTCTTGGAAGGAATAATTTGTCGATGGTTGTAACTGTTTCAAAAATTTTCATTTGAGGTGATCATCAAACTAGGAAGATGCAACATGGTCCTGATCACTTGTCCAATTGGAGTCAGGGGAGAGTGGTGCAGAGATCTATGATCATCTCCCAGTTGCAGACTTGTTTCGAGTTGAGGCTGTACCAAAATACCTCAAAGACATAACATTTTTCTTGATTACAGGGACCTGCCCAGAAATGTACTCTGCAACTCAGAAACGCTATATGGTGGTTCGAGCAATGGACTATCAATTGATCATGGGGAAATTGTATAAGTTGGGCATAGACAATATCCTCAGGATGTGCATTTTGTACCATGATTAAAGGCAAGACATATTGTGGGAGTGCCATAGTGGATTTGCGGGAGGCCATGTTGGAGGAAAGGCCACTGTGTAGAAATTCCTTCAAGCTGGATTATGGTGGGCCACACTCTTAAAATATGCGAAGGAGTATGATATATCTTGTGATGTTTTCTAGAGAGTAGGTAAGCCATCACGACAAGACAAATTGCCTCTTCATCCAGTTTGAGCTCTGCAAGCATTTGAGAAGTGGGTGATTGATTTTATTGGATCAATCAACCCCACAACTAAGCACTTAAAGTCCAGGTATATTATCACTGCAATCGATTACCTAACATGATAGGATGAGGAAACAAATGTTCAGGATTGTTCAACTGATACCGCTGCCAGGTTTATATTTGAAAACATTATCACTCGGTATGGATGTCCTATGAGTCTGACTAGTGATCAGGGTGGTCATTTTATCAGTAGTACAATATAAAATCTTACGACGGAGTTCCTAACCCAACATCATAAAATCAAACCCTACCATCCAGAAGAGAATGGCACAGTGGAGGCGTTTAACAAGATTATGGAAAGAGGTTTGACGAATTTTTGTTGCACAAACATGGAATATTGGGATGACAAAGTCCCAACAGTTTTGTGGGATTACAAGATGACCATGAAGAAACTTCACAAGTATACTCCATTTCATCTAGTATATTTGAAAGAAGTTGTGGTACCTATAGAATTCATTGCCCCTAGTCTCTACATCGCACAGGTTACACATATGTCAGAGGATGAATCAATTTTGCAGAGGGTTACGGTGTTGCAGGAATTGGATGAGACCAGGTTTTTAGAAAAATTTCATCAAATAGTTGAGAAAGATAGGCAGAAGGCTTGACACGACAGACATATTAAGGCCAAAACATTTACGCAAGGAGATAAGGTCCTACTATATGATAGTCGATACCAGAAACATCCAGGCAAGTTGTGCATGCATTGGTTGGGCTCATTTATAGTTGTGGAGATATGACACTTTGGTGTAGTCAGACTAGCACAACTGGATGGTATAATTCAACGAATATGGGTGAATGGTGCTAGCGTGAAACCCTATATTTATCATGATTGAGCTAAAGGATTTTTTCTTGAGTCCAAAGGAGCATGTATAGTAGTTAGATTTTAATTTCTATAATTTCTTTAAATTAAGTTAATAAATTCGAAGCGTGCATTGTTGCACCACGACATGTATTTTTTTTTTTCCTTCAGTATAATAATTACTTTGGTGCAGAATTGATTACTCAACGGCACAGGATTAGAAGCACCACGAGTACATTAAGTGTAGTCATTAAATATTGGTGTGTTGGTTTTGTCACTTGGGTGAGGAAGAACACAACACTTGCATTCTTAGTTAAGCCATCTAAACAAGACAAAAGTTTGTGAGTTGATTAGAAAAACCAAATACACATGAAAACAAAGAAATACAACTAGAAAAAACTAAGAAATAAATGTTAGAGAAGCTTGAGAAACTAGAACCATAAAAATAAAAAAAATGACCAACATATAGCTACCAATGGATCAATAGATTGATAGGATAAACATCGTAAAGAAATGCAAGGACTTATGAGTCCCCTCTTCCTCCTTAGGAGGGCTCTTGAGTTCCCTAATTCAAATCTCTTCTCTTCATACAATGGATAAAATGACAAATGGTGAAGAAATACAATGCCTATTCCCTCAAGAGGTGAGTGGACTAGCCTATTACAATGGTGCTTGAAGGCTTCAAAGAAAAGAGGATTCTCAAAGAAGAATTCTTGCAACATAACAATACCTTGAAGTTCTTATTTTCTTAGAAAATACATGGCACATATTTATATCATCCATTCATGGAAAGATATAATTGGTTCATAGTGTGAACAAGGGGCCCTTTAGGGAAATTCCTATCCCTTGACCAGCCTCCAAGCTAGATTTTTCTCAAATATGAGTGTCAAATCATGTTGAGGATCAGACTAGAATTGGTTGAGGGGCCGACAAGATCCATAAATGCTCCATTCATAGAATTGTACAGATTTTATCATAGATAGTTGCACATTTTGCGCACAGTGTGCGTTGAGCCATGTGTTAGCCTACGCATTGTGCGCACTGTGCATGTGCTTCCATTGGTGAATTTGCGCACTTTGATTTCTGACCCAAGTATATAGTTTTTTTCCTTTTGTATGGATTTTGGTGTTGTAGGTGGACCAATTGTTCTTGGCATTGATTTTTTTCTTCAACCGTTGTGTGCAATGTTGCGGACGATTTTTCAATGATAATTGATGCCCCCTGATGTGTGAGGTTAGGAGAATATGTATAGCTAAAATACATCAATGTTTCTTTTGCTGAGAGTGCCATTGTAAGGAAGAGTAAAGAGAGGAACTGCAAGAGAAATCCATTGGAGGGAGAGGGAAAACTGTGGGACCCAAACCTTTCTTGAGGGGGAAAAAATAAAATATGTGTACAAACGAGGCAGGCATGCCCCATGCTCGTGTTGTGAAACCAAAATGTGGGACTATAACTGATGACGAATGTTGATGTAGATAATTATAGCGCCCTCGAGAGTAGTTGATAACGACAGATGACAGTTCTTAATGGTGAACGGGCTCTGAAGGGAGTCAAGGATGACTGTAATATTTATCGATGAATCGTAGGCATTAATGGCCTAACAAATTGAGAGGTCTTTGACTGATATGAAAAAACTGCAATAGTCGCATAGTAAGATGCATTGTAAAATGGGATTTTTCTAAATTTGAATGTTATGGGGGTCAAAGGAATTAGAAAGTAATGATGATTCTCTTTGTGTCGTTCGAGACTCCTCATTAAAAAGGTAATGATATTCAAGATATTTTCGCCCTTCTGGAAATGGTTTTGATGTCGACATGAATGAAGACGCGACGCCAAGAAGATAAGGGATTCTTGAAATCCATTGAGTAATAGATGATATCAAGTACTGATAGGTAACATGAATGAATTCAATATGTTGTGGGACTCAAGAATGCCCACGGTTGGGGAATTTTGAAGGATAACTGGAAGCAACCATAAAATTGGATCTAGTGTCAGGGGGACAACTAGATATGGGGTTAAACTGTGCCAAAGGCTAAAAAAGTGGGAAAACTTAGAGATCATGGGTACATGGACTTGGGATACTTGGGGTTTGGTAACGATGTCAATATGAAAAAAGGGTGGATGCCCCAACTGAGGGTGACATGGGTTTCTTTGCTAGGGAAAATATGCCCATCAAGGATGACGATGAAAAGGATATGAATATGCTGGAAACAAAGGATTTATACAATTACCAAAGAAATAAAAAAATAATTTGGGTTGAGCATACAGATACAGAAACAGGTGCCCTAGTGAGAGATGGCTTGGCCTGTTAGGGTGCAAGTTTGTGAAAGAGAACTGGTGGAGGTTGGGGGCCCCATGGGTGGGTTTCTTTATTAGGTAAACAGATGGAGGACAATCTATAGATGGGAAAACTAATGGTGGATAAGATGGAGGGATAATGAAACTATGGAGATGTAGTCAATAGAAACAAGATGATATGATCTAGGAGTCCATTGGGAAGGTTAGCAATATGATGAGAAGAAGTATGGGGTTCATTCTCAAAAATGAAAAATACTATCGGGACTCCCATCCTGAGGGGGTGAAATCAACATGAGTGTCAAGTTTCCAAGGGGAACTATGAATGGGAAAAATCACATGGGGGATAGTTCTATCAAATGACAGTACAAAAATGCGATAGAGGTGAAGATACTGGAGAGACGAATGTAGGGATCCTAAAGGTAAATGTCAGAGGGTTTGACTGGGATATGAAATTGAGTTACAGAGGGAATAATTACATGCCAGTATCAAACATATACTTGAAGAGGTTGTAAATCTTATTGAACAAGTACCTGTACACAAAAAATAAAATACCCAACATGAACAATATATGATGATAAAGAATATATGACAGATATTTGATTAAAACGGAAAGTGAGCATGCGTACTTGAATGTGGTGTGAAACAAATTCTCCTCCAGGGCCAAGTGTAGATGATAACCCGGGGAATGTGAGTGTGTAGATGGCAAGATCAATATCTCATGTGATGTAGACCCCCTACCTCAACAAGGTCCCCTGACCTCTCAATCACAGATCGTTCCTAAATTTCCTGAGCTAAAGCATCTCTTTGATTCCCTACTGAAATCCCATGAACAAATCCACAAGTCCTTTGTGAAACTCGACCCACGTGAACAAGCACTAAGCATAAGCTTCTCTCCATGCGACCACCGGTTGTGACCATGAGCCTAAACAATGGTGCATTGCGATTTCATGAGTCATGTATTTTTATGTGATCCACCTCGACTCCTCTAATTCCCAAAATCCTGAAATGGGCTTACAGTCTCTAGCTCCTCCCTTAAATTCTCCTGATGTGACCCTCGGATGTGACCTCGGGCCTAACCTTCGAGCGTGTCAGGACTTTGTATGTTGGGGATTCTCGATGTATCTTTTCTCCCTTCTCCCAATATCTGAGATGCCAAAATTTCCTCGCCACAGATCAATGGTCTCGATTCCTCCACGATTTGAGGGTCCAGATCCCGTCAGGATTTCACGTATCAGGGATCCCTGAGTTACAACTTCCTCCATGCTCCCAACTTTCAAAATGTCGATATTTCAGAGAAAAAATCAACGGTTCAGATCCTATAATATCTAACGACCCCTATCAAATCACAAACTTGAGCCTCGTGAGTTCCCACTATTCTCCCCTTTTGACTTCTCTAATATGCGAATCAGTGAAATGTTGATCCCTTGCCATGTGTCCCCTTCGATGGACG
This sequence comes from Picea engelmannii, assembly GCA_009831015.1. NCBI lineage: Eukaryota > Viridiplantae > Streptophyta > Pinopsida > Pinales > Pinaceae > Picea > Picea engelmannii. Next base: position 795,698 of record ML780211.1, read on the forward strand.
GTCCTAATGATTTCGAGACTCTGTGCTTCACGAAGTCAAAATACTTATCTCCTTAGATATTTTGATCCCTAAAATGTCGATATTCTCCCTAGACAATATACGGTCCATGCTTTCTCCTTGATCAACGGCTGTGATATTTTCCCAAGTTCATGCTTTGTGAAATCTCACAAGTCTGCCCTTTGGCCTTTCCATCCTGCATGTCAGAAAAATGCTAATCTCTTGCCACGTTTCCCCTTTTTATGGATGGTCCCAATGATTTTGGGACTTTGTGTTTCGGGAAGTTGGATTCCTCTTCCCTGAAATCCTTTCGATGTCTGATTCTCCGAACACCTGCAATCTGCTGCCACATGTCCTCTGGCGATGGACGGTTATGATCTCTTCGGAATTTTGGGACTTCACAAAGTCCACTAATTTTGTACACTAACAAAGATTTTAACCCTCGTGCACCTTCCTTCCGATCCAGCGGTTGTTAGTCCACGCACTCAGCTGATGCCTAAGATATGTTCTCCTCTATGCGTTCCTCCTGTGTGTTTGAGCATGAGATTCAACACTCCAGATCTCCTCCTTTGTAGTTGATCTAACGAATGTTGACACTCCTCCTCTTGAGCTTCGTATTTATTCTCACACTTGGAAGAATTCAAATGTTTTCAAAGACCTCAACCTTTTATTCTTCTTCTGTGAGCCCGATGTCTTAAGTCTCACCTGCGTTCTAAAGACGCTATCTCTCCTCAACTTTGGGACTTGAAATAAGTCCACTCTTGCACACTCCTTGTTATATCTCTTCTGAGCTTTAAAATTGCTCAAACTCTAAGGGACTCATCCCTTATGTGTCTTCCCAAAAGTCTTTTAGTGCCCTCCTGTCATGTTCTACACTCGACCTCCTAATCTTTCAAACTTTAAACAAGTTCTCTCTGTGTGCACTCCTTGCGCTTTGACAGGCCTTCAACTAGTTGTCTTCAACACTTCGACTGAGTGTTGGCCTGGTGCACTCCTTCCATAGGTATTCCTTCAGAGTGTTCAACAACTTTGCCTCATTGATATTCAACTGCTTGGACCTCAAAGGTATCTATCCTTTTTGTCCCTCAAATAGATATAAGTTCCCTCCTAGCAACTTATGCTCAAGCACTCCTTGTTGAGATGACAAAGTATTTATTAACTATGTAAGTGTCTTTTCCTTGACACTTCTCTTGTCTCTGAACGCAAAACAAAGTTCTCCTTCTGCACTCCTTGCACTCACTCAATGCCCACCTGGCAGAGCTTCCAAAAATCCTCATCAATTATGTCTTCTCTATGTGCCCTCCTCTACAGAGTATTTCCTCCCAGGTGTTCAGTAACCTTGAGGTTCTCCTTTGAGTTTATGATTCCTCTGGTGAGCCCTCCTAGCACGTTCTTATATGAATTCCAAAAAACTCAGATGTGCACTCTTTGCACTAGCTCAAAGATTCCTTGGCACTCTATCATGCAACCCCTTGCATTAAGACATAAAGAACGCAGACTAAAATTAGAAAAACCCATAGATATAAATTCTATCTATCCCTGCAGATGGAACCTAACATACATCTACAGCATAAATGAACACACAAATGAAAATCATCAAATACACATAAAACACATAGAATCATATGCAGGACAAACTGCTCTTTATATTAATCTGAATTTTTGTTACAATGTTTACAAAAGATTGAACTGCAATAGAATCTCAACTCTCTCTCCTCACTTCTCCCTTTTCTTCACTTACTAACTAATCTAGATACAAAATATCTTTTTTACAAAAGAAGGGCTCCTCAAGATTTCCCTCCAAGCTACCTAATCTCATTAATTTACATTGAATTACATACAATGGTTGTCTAGTCTGAATCAGATCTAGATCTTATCAGCCTTTCAACCATTAAAGGCAACTCTATCTACTATCTGCACAAAGGCAGTGATTTGTCTCTTCCAGCCTAACAAACATTTAATCACATTTTTAAAATTTAAAATGAGAGGGTTGGCACCTCTCCCTTCCTTGAATGTGCATTGAATGTGTTTTCTCGCTAGCGTGTTGCTGGGTTGGAGCGATGTTCCTGCATCATACTCCACTGCTGTGAAAAAATCATGAGCTTATGGTCATGAGATTCCTAGCTCTGCTGAAATCCATATGGATCCCAAACTATTCTTTGGAGCTGTCCATCTACTCCACTGCTTTGCTGCTATTGTTGTTGCCCTGCTACTCTTAAAGTCTTCCTTCTACTCATCTTCTCCCTGCTAACCGATTATTGCGCTAACCTCAACATCAGCCTCCTTATTTATTCTATCTCCCTATCCAGTTGTTCCAATGGCTAGATATATTTATGTAGTCTTCTCCTCTACACTTCCTTACAAATGGGTAGACCATCTCAATCCCCCCTATTGTTTTCTTTTTCTGTGTCATTAACTCACCACCCTGATGCAAACTCCAGTTCTATAGTCTCATCACTGAGTTACTGCTCAGTTTCACTTTCTGGAATATTTGTTTCTGCCATTTCTCCCATTGGTTCATCTCCAACTTCCTCTAGATGCTCCCCAAATTGGAATTCTACTTCATTTTCCATTGCAGGCTTCAGTGTTGTAGTCATTTCCTGTTCAGCTTCCTGGACGAAATTTCTGAGCAATTTTTTCAAATGGTATTCCCCCAAAATCTGCATGACTTTCTTCTCATTCCATTCATCTACTGGCTCTGTATTTTTCAACCAATCCTCCAGCATCTCCAACTCCTTCTCCCATGGAGTGAGGATCTTCTTTGCATGATCTTCTTCTACTGGGGTAGATTCTGATGTCTGCACCATTTCTTATTCCTCTATGACAATCACTGTTGGTTTTCCTTCTTCTGATGTTGCATCTACAACACATTCTCTGGCTTCAACGGGGATGCTTGGTAGGAATATATCAATTCCCTCAATGATCATAATACTCTCCTAATCCTCCTCTGTCATCATTCCTCACTAATATGAGCTCACCTATGAGTTCATGAGACTATCGGACAATCTCATCTCCTCTCCCTTGCCCACCTAGAAATATAGGATTTCTTCCCTTCCCTCCTAGCAGTCTATGAGATCCTCCAATGATCCCATATCATTGCCCACCTAGAAATATGAAATTTCTTCACTGCTCACCTAGAAGTCTTTGAGATCAACCATTGAGCTCCTCTCATTTCCCTCTAGGAAACCTGAAAGTTCCTCACTTCTCAGCTGGAAGTTTCTGAGACCCTTCGCTGATATCTTCTCCTCATAATCACTGAGACTCTTCCCAGTTTCTGGATCATGGATATGAACCATATCCTCTTCACCTCTAATTCTTTCAACATACCTCAGTGACATTCTTAACAGTTTTCGATGTCCTCTGGCCAACAGTTTCTTGACTGGCCACTTCACCTTATTCTTCATGGGCCACCCATACACCCAATGCACTTTTCCATCCTGCTACATTTTAAATGCAAGATTCTCCATTTGTGCTCTTACCTCGTTGATTTCTTTGTCCATCTCATCCTTGATTTTATACTAGTAGTCTTCCCTTATACCATGTTCATGGCCTTTAGTAGCCATCTTCTTCCTCTACCTGCCCTCATGGAAAGTCTGTTGTTTACTCTGCAACTGAGAGAATTCCCAACTTATCCTATAGCTCACCTAGCTATCAAATGCTTGTTTCCTACATGCAAACAAATCTTCTCGCATGGATCCTTTCACTATGTCTCCTTCTTCTCTTCCACCTGAAATCTACAGATGAAAATTCTTGCTCTGATACCAAAAGACAGTATCATAATATCTCCTTTACCTCCTTTGCCTGAAATATACATACGAAAAATCTTCTCTGATACCACTTTGATGCAGACCCTCCCATACATATGCAGGTTTTGTTGACCTCCTGGTCACAGATCGTTCTTACATTACCTAAGCTGAAGAATCTCTTCAATTCTCTACTGGAATCCCATGAACAAATCCACAGGTCCTTTGTGAAACTCTTCCTGTGCAAATAAGCACCAGGTGCAAGATTCTCTCCACATGACCACCGGCTATGACCACAAGCCTAAACAAAGGTGTGTCATGATTTCTTGAGTAAGGTATTTGTATGTGATCCACCCCGACTCCTTCAATTCCTGAAATCTTGAAATGGTCTAACGGTCTCTAGCTCCTCCTTTAAATTCTCCTTATGTGACCCTCAACTCTGACCTGGGGCCCAACCTTCGAGCAAACCGAGAATTCGCGTGTCAATGGATTCTTGATGTATCTTTTCTCCCTTTTCCTGATATCTGAGATGATGAAATTTCCTCGCAACAGATCAACGGTCCCGATTCCTCCACGATCTAACGGTCCAGATCGCATCGAGATTTCGCATATCGTGGATTCCTGAGTTACAACTTCGACCACTCTCTTGAATTCTGAAATGTCAATATTTTGGAGCACAAATCAATGACTCAGATCCTTTGAGATCTGATAGCCCCCATAAAATCACGAACTTGGGCCTCGCGAGTTCCCACGATTTTCCCCTTTTGACTTCTCTAATGTGCGAGTTAGCAAAATGTTGATCTCTCGCCATGTGTCCCCTTTGATGGATGGTCTTGATGGTTTCGGGACTTCACTCTTTGCAAACTCAAAAGACTTCTCTCCTCATATATTCCAATCCCTGAAATGCCTATATTCTCCCTAGACAATCTACGGTCAACAATTGTGATCTTTCTTCGATTTCACGCTTCGTGAACTATCACAAGTCTACCCTTTGGCCTTTCCCTCCTGTGAGTCAGTGAAATGTTGATATCTTGCCACGTGTCCTCTTTTGATGGATGATCCCAATGATTTTGGGACATCGTGTTTCGGGAAGTTGAATTCCTCTTCCCCGAAATCCTTTCGATGTCCGATTATTCGAACACCGGCAATTTGTTGCCACCTATCCTCTAACGATGGACAGTTCTGATCTCTTTAGAAATTAAGGACTTCAAAAAGTCCACTCTTTTGTACACTAACGAAGGGTTTAACCCTCGTGCACCTTCCTCTGGATCCAATGGCTATTGGTCTATGCGCTCACATCTAATGACTAAGATCTGTTCTCCTCAGTGTGTTCCTCCTGTGTGTCTAATCATGAGATTCAATGCTCCAAATCTCCTCCTTTGTAGCTGATCTAACAGTTTTTGATGCTCCTCCTCCTGAGCTTCGACTTTCTTCCCAGACTTGGAAGAATTCAAATGTTTTCAAAGTCCTCAACCTTTGATTATTCTTATGTGAGCCCGATGTCTTGAGTCTCACCTGCATTCTAAAGACACTATATCTCTTGAGCTTTGGGACTTGAAATAAGTCCACTCTTGCACACTCCTTGTGCTATCTCTTCTGAGCTTTAAACTTGCTCAAACTCTAAGGGACTCAGCCCTTCTATGTCTTCCCAAAAGACTTCTAGTGGCCTCTTGGCACGTTCTTCGCTCGACCTCCTAAGCTTTCGAATTTAAAACAAGTTATATTTTCATGCACTCCTTTCTCTATGACCAGACTTCAAATGGTTGTCTTCAACACCTCGGTTTAGTTTTGACCTAGTGCACTCCTTGCACAAGTATTCCTTCAGAGTGTTCATCAACTCTGCCTCCTTGAGCTTCAAATGCTCAGACCTCAAAGGTCTCTATCCCTTCTGTCTCTCAAAGAGATATAAGTGCCCTCTTGGCATCTTATTCTCAAGCACTCCTTGCTGAGCTGACATAGTATTCAGTAACTCTGTAAGTGTCTTCTCCTTGACACTTCTCTTGTCTCTAAACTCGAAACAAAGTTCTCCTTGTGCACTCCTTGCACTTGCTCAATGTCCACCTGGCAGAGCTTCACAAAATCCTTAGCAATTTTGTCTTTTGTCTATGCCCTCTTCTGCACAGTCTTTCCTCCAAGGTTTTGAGTAACCTTGAGGTTCTCCTTTGAGTTTAAGATTCCTCTGGTGCACCCTCCTCGCATTTTCTTGTCTAAATTCCACAAAACTCAGATGTGCACTCTTTGCACTGACTCACATAGTCCTTAGCACTCTATCATTCAACCCCTTGCATTAAGAGACAAAGAACCCAAAATGAAATCAGAAAACCCACAGATATAAATTATATATATCCCTGCAGATGGAACCTAACATACATCTACAGCATAAATGAACACGCAAATGACATTCATCAAATACACATAAAACACATCGAATCATATGTAGGAATAACTGCTCTTTATATTAATATGAATGTATGTTACAATGTTTGAAAAAGCTCGGACTGCAACAAAGTCTCGACTCTCTCTCCTTAGCACTGACTCACAGAGTCCTTAGCACTCTTTCATTCAACCCCTTGCATTAAGCGACAAAGAACCCAAACTGAAATCAGAAAACCCACAGAGAGAAATTATATATATCCCTACAGATGGAACCTAACATACATCTACAGCATAAATGAACACACAAATTACATTCATCAAATACACATAAAACACATCAAATCATATGCAGGACAAACTGCTCTTTATATTAATCTAAATGTATGTTACAATGTTTGAAAAAGCTCGGACTGCAACAGAGTCTCGGCTCTCTCTCCTCACTTCTCCCTTTTCTTCACTTACTAACTAATCTAGATACAAAAGAGGGTCTCATCGAGCTTTCCCTCCAAGCTACCTACTCTCATTAATTTACATTGAATTACATTCAATGGTTGTCTAGTCCGAATCGGATCTAGATCTTATCAACCTGTCAACCATTAAAGGCGGCTCTATCTACTATCTGCAAAAAGGTATCGATTTGTCTCTTCCAACCTTACAATCATTTAATTACATTTTTAAAATTTAAAATGAGAGGGTTGGTGCCTCTCCCTTCCTTGAATGCGTGTTGAATGTGTTGTCTAGCTCGCGCTTTGTTGGTTTGGAGAGATTCTCTTGCATCATCATGGCTGAAAATAGATCAGAAAATGGAGGCTTTGGGATCTTGTAACAAAATGTGGAAGTTTGGGGAAAAGGACATGTTATCGCACATTTTGTAGTTAATACAATAGATGGGTGAAAGGAGGTCAAACTTGCATAACTGAAACAATCCCACTACTGTCACCTCGATGGGAAGTATCTTCTTTTTTAGTGGGGTAAGGCCTAGGGGAGACATCCCCGGTGACCTAGGGTTTTGAGAAGGAAAGGGATTAAAGGCCAAATGACAATTTCCCCCTCACAAGTCACCACTGATCATACATTCTGTCTTAATAGCCAATAAAGATGAAAGATAATCAGAAGTACTAACCAAGAAGTGTACATGCCCGATACAAAGCAACAAGCAAAGTATACATGTGCAAGATTACTTTCTTGGTTAGTACTTCATATAATCAAGGACTTCTAATAATAAGAAATTGACCAGTAATATTGATGAAGTAAATCAATAATGTATAATAGCAATGATTACAATATATCACTTCACAATAAATGCTAATGGAAATCAATGTAACATTATCAATACTTAGAAACATTGCCTTAGCCAATGATTCAATTTCTTTAAAAGCACAATAAATGCTAATGGAAATCAATGTAACAATATCAATACTTAGAAACAACGCCTTAGCCAATGATTCAATTGCTTTAAAAGAACAATAAATGTTGCATGAATATGTTTATAACATAAGTAAATGATAACAGCAATAGGGTTAGTAAGATTATTCTAAGTTAGGGTTAGAAGGATTAGTAATTGTTCAAAGAATTTGGTTGTTTGAAGTTGTGATCAAGCCACTCAAGTAATAAGGTCTTAGATCAATGCGTTACTAGGGAATATAGAGTCAAAGAGGCTGCAAAGGTTGAAGGACTGAGATGATAATGAAAAGACCAAAGATAAGAGGGTTAAATGTTGAGGTGTTTCTAGAGAAAGGCATCAACAATGAAACCCTAGGGGAGAGAGGCTCTCTAAGGTGTAGAAACCCTAGGTCTTAGTGTTCTCTCCTCCTTCTTTAGCTTAATGGAAATAATAAAAATGACTAGCTTGAGTAAGATTTTATAGGGCTAAAGATAAGAGAGTTAGAAGGTCAAGTGTTGCTAAGGCAAGGCTTCACTAGACAAACCCTATTGTAAAATGGCTTATCAATGTGTAGAAACCCTAGGAATTGATGTGTTTTCCTCCTTCTTAGCTCAATAACAAGTAAAAACGACTTGCTAGAAGAGTATGGATAGAGTGTTTTTATGGCAAGGCTCTATCTTACTTAAGAAAATCAAAATAGCTCTTAACTTGATAGGGACATGAGATAAGGACCTTAGCATGTGCTTGTCACCTAGGATTTTAATTTAGCAAATCATAATAAAAAATGCAAGTAAACAAAACTATAACAATTCAATTAAGAAGTGTTGCATAAATTCACTTACATAAACCATGCATTCAAGTAACCAAACCTTAGTTGTAAACCTTCCACCAAGAAGAAATGCCAAAAATTCCAAGAAAAGTCTTCCTTCAACAAGTTCACCTCACTATTTCAGCTAAAACCCTAGAATAGGGTGCAAATTTCAGACCCCGCTAATGTGTGAGTGAAATATGATGAAAATATGAAGGTAAAAACCCTCAATATATAGCATACCAATGACCTTATTAAAACTTAGGCCATAAAAAGGCTTACAAGGCCAAAATACACAATAATATTGTTTTACATTAAAAGTCTTAAATTAAACCCTAATCGAGAAAAAGGTGAGACGTCGTCCCTTTTCTAGGGTGACGTTATCCCTTTCTAGGGAAAATGCAACCTCCTGGAGAAAAACGTTAGCCCTCCTTGGGCTTCCCCAACCTACCACACATGCCAAAATGCCATGACTGTCTCCAAAACATCCATGAAGTTGGATGATGTCATGAGCTTCCTGGGTAACGTCCTGGGCCTTCCAAAGCCAACATTCCAATGAAGAGTTCACAACCCCCCTAGGTAAGGCTCTGTCAGGGTGCCTTTGTGGAATGTCCTCCTCTTCTCTAGTGAAAACCCCTATTTCATGTCTCTTCCCCCTGCTGGGGTCTCAACATCCATATGGTGAGCTCTTTAGCCCCATGGAGGTCCTAACTAATCATCTCCCCATGTGTACCTATCCAATGTGGTACCTATCCGTTGGGCATGATATTGCACATCAACAACTACGCCCTCCATGGGATCATAAGTCATTGGGATCATACAAATGTCAATCACATCTCATCATCAATATTATTAAACATGTCATAAAACCCCTTTTACCCCAATCAAGTGCTCAAAGACATTATACAAATCTACAATACAAGTTTAGGGGAAGTGACAGGGCATTCTATTGGGCTAGTATCCACTGGAAAAGGGAAGTTTCCAGAAAATATTACATCCAAGTCATGTAAATGGGTGAGGTGGATAAGGGATGTCCTAACAAGGGGTGCAATGAAAGAAGGGAAATGCAGGGCTTACCTATGGGTGCCTTTGCAGAAGGTGATCTGCACATGTCCTGGATGCAAATGTTTCCAAGCCCACTCATGCATTTTATTCTTTATTCTTTATTCTTTATTTCTTTTTCTTCAAGAAGCTAATCAAGGGACACTGCCCTGGTGTGGTAACCAGTGGTGGCAATGTTACCCACAAGCACTTTCATGGAAATGATAAGGTTGGATCGTGATGAGACCCCCTTTCTCTTGGCCATGCAACCAAGAGCCACTACCCTGGCATGGTAACCAAATTCTAGTAGTGTCATACTATTAGGTACCCATGGACCTAATAGGCTAGCTCATGATGAGACTCCTTATCCTCTGACTAGATCTTGTTTTATTATTTTTAATGGGTCCCTGTTATTTCTTGTTGAGAAGATTTTTACTTCTTTCTCTGGGATCCCTAGGTGAAACATCTCAAAGTTTTATTTTTAGGTTTTTATCTTTTTCCATATTTCTTTCAACTTCTGGGCCTTTAGCCCCTTCTTCCCAGAAGGCAGGGTGAAACCCTTAAATGATTGGCCAACCCAATGCCCGAACAAATGTAATGGCATGGATGAGTGGGAAGAAAGATGAAAAAGTTGTAATATGATGGGAGTGTATGATGACTTTTTAGAAATCCCCCCAGTGGAAAACCAAAACTTATGGGCATAGGCTTACTAGGGTATCTTGTCATTCCCCCCAGACATGGTCAAGTGGAAAAGTATAAGATCCAAGAATTTGTTATAAAAAAAAGGAATTAAATGCACATATTCAAAGGTTTTGAGGATCAGAGTGACACATACAATGATACTCAGACTCATTACCTCATGGAGCAATAATCATCTCTGATACAGGACCGAGCCAAAGGTGATGGATGTTGTTTCTACTGACAAAGTGGAGGCACTGAAAGGGTGAAAAGATGGGCCTTCCAGGGCCATGCTCAAGTCAATATAGCTCTCGGTACTCCATGTCTAGGACCTGTGGGCCTTGAGACATAATCTCCTAGCTATCCCTAAAAGTGGGGGATAACATATGGCTCCAACTCGGGGACATGTGCTCACCGTAGAGCACATAAGAACCCCAACATCTCTGGCATAACCTGTAACCTACTTGATCTCAATAGAAACTATTAGTAATCATTTGGGGTGGTGATATCACCCTAGATCATATATATATATATATATATATATATATATATATATATATAATTGAAACAAAAAGAGATCATATGTACAAATGTGAAAGCAAACTACTCTAGCATGCAATGCAACGGTATATACAATGAATGCAAATGCCTATCTAATTACCTGTACTTACATGTGGACTCAGGTCCCCCCACCTTGGTGGGGTTTGAGGAGGTTCCCGCTGACTGGTAATGGGCGCCTTCTTCCTTCCAAAGTGGACAAGTAGTAAGAGTCGTCAACTGATTTTCTTCCAACTTTAAAAGGCCCGAGCCAAGACTAAGTACTTCCTTTAACATTGGTTGGCTCTCCTTTCTTGGTATCCCACATCCATACTACATCCCCTTCCTTGTACTCTCTGATATTGTATTTGGATGTTCCCTTAACAACCCTGGTGTACTGTGCAAAGGGAGGGGGGTGGGATTTTGCGATAAAGACTTCATGTTGGGAAGGTTGAATCAGTATGTCACTTTCTCCCATTTTTAGTAACGTCGTGGTCCCAACTTCTTTGTCTTTATATTTGTCTATGAGTTCTTGATATTCTTCCTTCTTGGTCCATTGAATCTGATCAAAGCCTTCTTTCGTTGCAAAAGGCATATCATTCGAAGAAAATTCAGGAATACTTTCCATGATCTTCTCATATGGTTGGTCATCTTTGATAGGATCACTAGCTTCTTGCACATGGGTTGTAGTTACAGGTACATTCGGGAGACAACTTGTAGTTCCATATTTCAAAGGTATATTCACATAAGTGAGTTCCACCTCAAGAGTACCTCCCATTGTTTAGGAAAACGTCCTAGACAACAACATCCCCCACACATCTGGGACACCCACTACCACTATGCCCATGTGGATCAATTTCTCGAGATATTCTTTGAGGAAACATTTGACATTCTCAATTACCCCATGTGTGGATATGGCTTTAGATTCAAAGCCACACACATTCCTATAAGGTCATGTGACTTTTAAACCCACTTGTTGCATGACCTTGAGGGACATAATGTTAGCACCGACCCCTCAATCCAGCATGAAGTTGTTGAGGCTCTTGTTATTCATTATCAAGATCATGGAGGATGCTCATCATATTGGACCCTAAAGTGATTAGCTTGCAACATGATAGGATGGTCCATGGGTCCATCTGATCCTTTGAAGAAGTTGTCAAATCATTATTTAACATATGGTACCTTAATGACTTCTCTTAGAGGGATGGTTACATGCATCTTAGATAATGCCCCTTCAAAGTCAAAGTTTAATTCCACTCTCTCAGTTTTGGAAGTTTTAGAGAGGATAATGTCTGAGGGTGGAGGTTTCATTTGAGATGCCATAGGAATGGTAGAGATGGTTTGGTTCGGATTCTTTCGTCTATACACCTGGAACTCGTGTTTCTTCAACTTATCGTTTGATTCCTGGTCTAGGTTGTTTATTACTGCCATTATAGCCAACCTGGCTGCTTGTTTTACGCCCTCTCGATGTTCCTCAACAATGATGTTTATTTGGGGGCCTTCCATGATATGACCCACATTGTTCACTTATTCATGGCCATCATTGTTGTAAGGGAACTCATGTTCCCAATGTGCCTCACTACACTTCAAAGACCAAGGGTTTTCATCCATGACATTTGTTGGGGCTAGAGTGTTTGGAACCTCTTGATCATTCTTTGGTTTATAGAATTGGTTCCCCTTTGGGAATTGACCTTTGTAAGGGACCCTAGGTGTTTGGCTTTGGGATCTTTCTAAGTTGATAATTATACTCATCATTAGCTCTTGATTTTTTATCATGCCATCCATGGCTGCTTGTAATTTTTCCATATTGGTGCAAATTTCAGAAGTAGGCTCGATATTTGGGACTATCTTGGGTTTAGTGTGCATCTTGCCCCTTGGATTTGTGAAAGGATCAATATTAGATGAATAGAGATTGTCTTCAATATTGGTAGCCAATTCTTGAGCTTCTTGGATTGTTTGGGGGTTCTTGTCTCTGAGGAGATACTCTAGTTGACCCATGAAATATTTGGTGTAGATGTATACAAGGTAATTATCGGTTGGATGATGGATCACAAGAATATTTTACAACAAGGTTTCAAACCTGGTGTGGAATTATTGAATGGACTCATTCTCATGTTTCCAAAGGGAATTCATCCTAGTTAGAAGCATGTTGGGGTCTTCTTTGATACTCCATCTCTTGAGAAAGGCTTCTTCTAGTTTGTCCTTGGTTTTAATGATGCCATCGGGAAGACTAAGATACCAACGCCTTGAAGAATCAAGGAGGGTAGCGGAGAACAATTTCATGAATAGGTCTTCAACATCATCACTGACAGGGTGAAGCTGAAAAAATGCCCAAAAATTTCTTATATGATCTTCGGCATTGATTGCATCAGTACCAGTAAACTTAGTCAACCACTTCTCATACTTGGGTGGAATTTTCCTAGGGTAGTGTGGTATGGGTGGCATGTCTAATGGCTTGAAGAGATTGGACGACCATTGTCTTTGGTTATTTCCTAGGTTTGATGCATTGGTGTGAGTTATCGTGATAGACATGGTTTTCAAAGGAAGACTCCCTCGAAAAAGTGATTTTACTACAAGAGAGTTTCAGGGAGGATTTCTTCTGAAGGAATGAGGAGGATTATTTTACTTCTTTGTATTTTGTGGAGTCACCAAATAATTTACTTGAAATTATCAAAGGATAAGGGAAAACACCCTAAGTGGAGTTGCGAGGTAAGCTTGTAAGATAAAGACACTAGAGGCAAGGCTTACCGAAAAGTGTTGTCTTGAGGAGAATTGACTCAGTGTTCCCCAGCAACGGCACCAAAATGTTATCGCACAGTTTGTAGTTAAGACAATAGACAGATGAAAGGAGGTCAAACTAGCATAACTAAACCAATCCCACCACTGTCACCTCGATGGGAAGGATCTTTCTATTTAGGGGGGTAAGGCCCAGGGGAGATGTCCCCGATGACCTGGGGTTTTGAAAAGGAAAGGGATTAAAGAAAAAAGGATAATTTCCCCTTCACAAATCACCACTGATTAGAAATTTTGGCATAATAGCCAATAAATATGAAAGATAACTGGAAGTAGTAACCAAGAAGTATACCTGCCCGAGACAAAGAAATAAGCAAACGATACATGCACAAGATTAATTTCTTGGTTAGTAATTCATATAATCAAGAACTTCTGATAATAATCAATTGACCAGTAATATTGATGAAGTAAATCAATAATGTATAATGGAAATGATTACAATATATCACTTCACAATAAATGCTAATGGCAATCAATGTAACAATATCAATACTTAGAAACAACACCTTAGCCAATGATTCAATTGATTTAAAAGGACAATAAATGTTGCATGAATATGTTTATAGCATAAGTAAATCTTATCAACAATAGGGTTAGTAAGATTAGTGTAATCTAGGGTTAGAAGGGTTAGTAATTGTTTAAAGTATTTGGTTGTTTGAAGTTGTGATCAAGCCACTCAAGTAATAAGGTCTTAGATTAGTGTGTTACTAGAGCATATGGAGTCAAAGAGGCTGCAAAGTCTGAAGAACTGAGATGATAATGAAAATACCAAATATAATAGGGTTAAATGTTGAGGTGTTGCTAGAGCAAGGCCTCAAAAATGAAACCCTAGGGGAGAGAGTCTCACTAAGGTGTAGAAACCCTAGTCCTTAGTGCTCTCTCCTCCTTCTTTAGCTGAATGGAAATAATGAAAACGATTAGTTTGAGTAAGAGTTTATAGGGCTAAAGACAAGAGAGTTAGAAGGTGAAGTGTTGCTAAGGAAAGGCTTCACCAGACAAACCCTAAGGGAAAACGACTCATCAAGGTGTAGAAACCTTAGGCCTTGACGTGTTTTCCTCCCTCTTAGCTCAATAACAAGTAAAAATGGATAGCTAGAAGATTATGGATAGAGTGTTTCTATGGCAAGGCTCTATCTTACTTCAGCAAATCAAGATAACTCTTAACATGGCAGGGCCATGAGACAAGGACCTTAGAATGTTCTTTTCACCTAGGGTTTTAATTCATCAAATCATGATAACAAATGCAAGTAAACAAAACTATAACCATTCAATTAAGAAGTGTTGCAGAAATTCACTTACATAAACCATGCATTCAAGTAGCCAAACCCTAGTTGTAAACCTTCCACCAAGAAGAAATGCCAAAAATACCAAGAAAAGTATTCCTTCAACAAGTGGGCCTCACTATTTCAACCAAAACCCTAGACTAGGGCACAAATTTCAGACCTCACTAATGTGTGAGTGAACGATGATGAAAATATGAAGGTAAAAAACCTCAATATATAGAATACCAATGACCTTTATTAAAAATTAGGTCATCAAAAGGTTGACAAGGCCAAAATACACAATAATATTGTTTTACATTATATGTCTTAAATTAAACCCTAATCAAGCAAAAGGTGAGACGTCATCCCTTTTCTAGGGTGACATTATCCCTTTCTAGGGAAAATGTAGCCTCCTGGAGCAAAACGTTATCCCTTCTTGGGCTTCTCCAACCTGCCACACGTGTCAAACTATCATAAATGTCTCCCAAAAAGTCCATGAAGTTGGATGATGTCATGAGCCTCCTAGGTGATGTCCTGGGCCTTCCAAAGACAATGCTCCAATGAAGAGGGAACAACCCCCCTAGGTAAGGCTCTCCCAGGGTGCCTCTGTGGAACATTCTCCTCTTATCCAGTGAAAAATCCTCTATCCTATCTCTGCCCCCTGTTGGGGTCTCAACATCCATATGGTGGTCTCTTTAGCCCCATGGAGGTCTGAACTAATCATCTCCCCATGTGTACCTGTCCAATGTGGTACATGTCTATCAGGCATGATCCTGCATATCAAGAACTACGCCCTCCATGGGCTCATAAGTCATTGGGATCATAGCAATGTCAATCACATATCATCATCAACACTATTAAACATCTGCATAAAACCCCTTTTACCCTAGTCAAGTGCTCAAAGACATTATACAAATCTGCAATACAAGTTTGGGGGAAGTGACAGAGCATCCTATTGGGCTAGTATCCACTGGAAAAGGGAAGTTTATGGAAAATATTACATCCAAATCATGTAAATGGGTGAGGTGGATAAGGTATTTCCTGAAAAAGGGGTGCAAGGAAAGTAGGGAAATGCAGGGCTTACCTATGGGTGCCTTTTTAGAAGGAGAGTTGCACCTGTCCTGGATGCAAATGTTTCCAAGCCCATTCATGCCTTTTATTATTTATTATTTATTGTTTTTTATTCAAGAAGCTAATCAGGGGACACTTCCCTGGCATGGTAACCAATGGTGGCAATGTTACCCATAAGCACTTTCATGGAAATGAGAAGGATGGCTCGTGATGAGACCCCCTTTCTCTTGTCCATGCAACCAAGAGCCACTACCCTAGCATGGTAACCAAATGATAGTAGTGTCATATAGTTAGGTACCCATGGACCTAATAGGATGGCTCGTGATGAGACCCCCTATCCTCTGACTAGATCTTGTTTTACTATTTTTATTGGGTCCATCTTGTTTCTTGATGAGAATCTTTTTACTTCTTTCTCAGGGATCAGTGGACGAAACATCTCGAGGTTTTATTTTTAGGTGTTTATCTTTTTCCAACTTTCTTTTACCTTCTGGGCCTTTAGCCCCTTCTTCCCACAAGGCAAGGTGAAACCCTTAATGATTGGCCAACCCAATTCTTGGACAAATGTAATGGGATGGATGAGTGGGAAGCAATATGAAAAAGTGGTAATATGACGGGAGCGGACAATGAAATTTTAGAAATCCCCCTAGTGGAAAACCAAAAACTATGGGCATAGGCTTACTAGGGCATCTTGTCATTCCCCCCAGACATGGTCAAGTGGAAAAGTATAAGATCCAAGCATTTGTTAGAAAAAAAAGGAATTAAATTCACATATTTAAAGCATTTGAGAATCAGAGTGATGCATACCATGATACTTGGACTCATTACCTCATGGAGAAAGAACCATCTCTGATACAGGAACAAGATGAAGGTGATGGATGTTGTTGTTGTTGACAAAGTGGATCCACTGAAAGGGAGAAAAGATGGGGATTCTAGGGCCATTCTCAAGTCAATCTGGCTATCAGTACTCTATGTCTAGGACCTATGGGCCTCGAGACATAATCTCCTAGTTATCCCTAAAAGTGGGGGATAACATATGGCATAGTGTGCAAAGTGCACGCTTGTGGGCCTTGAAAGCCATGAACTTCCTGTCACGCATCGGGAAAGAAATTTCCAAGTGAAATACTCCTTCCTCAGCTCTGAATTTTGACTTTGGCAGGTTGGGATAGGTCGGTTTTGGTACCTTCATGTGAAACCAATCAAAATGAGGTGCTCTCAATACTTAAATAGGGAGGAATTTGATACCAATCCCCAAAATGGTCGTCAATTTGTTGTGTTATTTCTGTCACTTGGGTGAGAAAGAACACAACACTTGCATGCTTAGTTAAGCCATCTAAGAAGACAGAAGTTTGTGAGTTGATTAGAAAAACCAAATAAACATGAAAAAAAAGAAATACAGCTAAAAACAACTAAGAAATAAATGTTAGAGAATATTGAGGAACTTGAACCATGAAATAAAACAATGACCAACATATAACTACCAATGGATTAATATATTGATAGGCTAAACACCGTAGAGAAAGGAATGGATTTATGAGTCCCCTCTTCTTCCTTGGAAGGGATCTTGAGTTCCCTAATTGAGATCTCTTCTCTTCATACATTGGAGAAAATGACAAATGGTGAAGAAATACAATGCCTATTCCCTTAAGAGGTGAGTGGAATGGCCTATTGAAATGGTGCTTGAAGGCTTAAAGGAGAAAAGAGGATTCTTAAAGAAGAATTCTTGCAGCATAACAATACCTTGAAGTTATTATTTTCTTAGCACACCCATGGCACATATTTATAACATCCATTCATGGCAAGATATAATTGGTTCATTGTGTGAACAAGGGGCCCTTTAGGGCACTTCCTAGACCTTGACCAACCTCCAAGCTATATTTCTCTTAGATATGAATGTAAAATTGTGTTGGGGGTTGGACTAGATGTGGTTGAGGGGCTGACAAGATCCATAAATGCATCATTCATAGAAGTGCACGGATTTTCTCATAGACAATCACACATTTTGTGCATAGTTCACATTGAGGCCTATGTTATCCTATGCATTGTGCGCATTATGCATGCGCCTCCTTTGGTGAATTTGCACACTTTGATTTTTGAGCCAAGTATATATTTTTTTTCCTTTTGGATGGATTTTTGTGTTGTAGGTGGACTAATTGTTGTTGGCATTAATGTTTTTCTTCAACTATTGTGTGCAATCTTGCGGACAGTTTTTCAAGTGATAACAAATATGAAAGGGACCCCATTGTGGTTGGAGGGAGAGTGAATCCAAACTGAATCTCAGTCCATGTTCCACACGCACCCTCTCCATTCATAGCCTTTATGATCACTATAGTAACCCATCTGAAGTTCTATTAAGCCAGAAATCTGCGATACATAAATATTCCATTGGTATTCATGACAGGATTCTCAATCGTTCAAAAGGTAAGGCCCAAGTCCAGCCACATCCCTGTCAACTTGTTCAGTAAAAGTGATAATCACCCAATACATTTACCCCATTAAAAGTCTCGTCAGACAACTCAGCTCAAGGTTGTGTCTATAGGATTAATCATGAGTGGCCTTAGCATCAATGGCAGAACCCGCCAACTGGATCAAGTATAAGGCTGCGCGAACTCAGTGTAAGACTTATTGTTTGCTATTTTTTGTTTCGACATTTCTGAACTATCATATATCTTTCAAAATTATCGAACCCTCATTCATGACCCCGAAGCCCAATACAATCCACCTAAGTATTTTAGCAGTCCTGAGCAACGATGCCGAGAGATACATGATGCTAGAGTTCACTCTCCAAAGAAGTTGTTCCAGATGGGTTGTGTGATCCCCGAGTTGAGATCATGGATGATCTCAAAGGAAAGGTCGAGCAAGTGAATCTCCTCAACCTCGAACTGATAGACCAGGTATTATTACCATAGATGAACATTAATGTGTTCTTGGATTTGGCTCCAGATGCAATGGGAGGGATGTATTTTGTGTTGAAGTCGAAGTTTATCAACCTCTTCAACTCCAACATTATGAATCTTCGATACTTGCCAGTTTTCGACATTATTGGTGAGGTTGCACAGTGTACCAAGTTCCTCATTAGTCGGGTTCATGACAGGATCTTATGGCTCGATCGACTATATTTGATTCATGTAGAGGATATCCTTCAACTCACGAGCCTATCCCTCGAAGGAGAGGATGTATCAAAAGGGTTCCAAGGCCCAAGTAACATGGGAGGTAAAAGGAGAACCTAGTCTGTATGAAAGATTTCATACACAGAGAGGGGGACGCACAACCAATATTGACCCCATTTTACCAGAGACGGTTAGGAAAAACTTCTATGTGATTTCTAGCAAGGTGATGTGATCTTATTACAAGGTCAAGTGCACGTTGGATGCCTTGTCAGTGGTGGATTTTTGTGCCAATGGAGTGGTATTTAATTGGTGTAGCTATCTTCTGGAAGAACTCCTGGTAGCATGTGAGGAAGCTCAAGAGAAGGGAAAAACCTTCATCTATGGATACTTGCTCGTTGCATTCACTATGATGAAGTGGACACCACCCTCCAGAAGACCACTATCACATGTGGATAAGGGTCTCTTAGCAAAGATGTTTGAGCCTTAGCACTCAAGTTAGGACTCAAAGAACACAACGTTTTATAATGCAACCTTCTTGAATTGGTACAATCATATATTAGACACAAATCAAAGGTTGCGTGTACCACAGGAGCTGCTCAACCTGAACACAAGGAATTTTTCATTTGGGTTTAATCGCCACCACACATTTGTTTGGCCTAGGCATGTTAAAGTTTAAGAATTCCACTCTCGGATGTTGTCATTCTATCTAGTCGAGGAGGAATTTGACAAGGAAGTAATTTCATGGCCAGGAGTGAAACACAACTAATGAAAGTCTGGAATGCACTGCCTCCTAATTGTGGATCCCTTGAAGAAAAAGGGACAGGAAGTAGGAGTAGGGTCAAGCTTGGGCCCAGAGGATAAAAATCAAGATGTCCCAATGCATACGGACTCAGAAGAGGAAGAGGAGACACAACCTCTTGAACGCAAGAAGAGGACATTGCCCATGTTACTGCAGCTTCTGAATCAATTTTTTCTATCAGGTAAATATTTCAATGACATCCTCAATGATTCTTTCATTGGAGATCTGTTAGTTAAGAAACCTAGGATAGGTCTCCCCCCGATGAATATTTTGAATCCTCATCCAATCTTATCGGCCATACCTCATACTCAAGCATCCCAAACAGTTATTGACATCCAGGATTACCCCGAACTAGATACCACTACCTCCACCACCATAATCATTGAAAAAACCCCATCACCACCGTAAGAAATGACCATCCAACCCCAAACCACTATACCTGAGCCCATGCAGTTGGATCCCTCTGACCTACCCAAGCATGTACCATAACTCACTGGTCTAACCCCTGAAGTCTCGAGTGAGTTACTTGTTCCATTTGTGCATATCAAGACACTCTTCGTTCAACGGAGAGTCAAATTGTTCCAATACCAAAATCCCCAAGCACTCAGTGCCCTCTCTCAATAGTCAATGTTGAGAGTTCCATCCATAGAAGTGGAACCACATAAACCATTTTCCAGAAAGAGGAATAAGTAAAAGAGGTTAAGAAGGAACCTGAAACTACGTCAGGACAGAGTGCAACATCATTGCAAGAGAAACTAGAGATAGTACTCCAGAACCCACAACAATGTGCAGAGCTGGTGCAGCTCTTCCTGGTGAAAAAATAGATGCTCCCATTCCTTCTATCAGTAGTGAGGATGAGAATTGTGAAGCAGTCGCAAGGTCCATCTACAGGGGAGGAAGAGGTGGAGACACCTTCAAAACACTCAATGGCTAGTGGACTCCCACTGTAGGTCCGAGTACCTAAGGAGGCCACTACTTCTTCTAGTGACCTCACTCAATGACCAACAACACAAATAATAGGGATGATCAGAGCCTCAATTGATCAATTGGTGAAAAGTCTCCAATAGGTCAAATGGGAAGCTGAGTTTTGCAAGGAGGAAGCACTCCTCACACAATCACGCCAGATGCAGGAGGAGTATGCAAGGATCTAGGTAGAGAAAAAGTGGAAAAGGTCCAGGAAAAGCTTGCAGAATATTGGCCAATGATCCAAAGGAAAACACCACAACTACTCGAATCCAATGCAGCAGGAGAGCCTATGCAACATATTGAGCTACTCCAGGTAGCATGGTCAGAGTCGGCCATTTGCACAGAGAACCTTGAAGCATAGTTGCGAGAGATTCGGCATGAAGAAGAACATAAACCCCAAAAACTCCAAGATAAAATGGAGAGAGTCATGATTGAAGTGAATAACGCAAGAGAAACCTTGCACAAATAGACTACAGAATGCATAAGTTAGTGACTGGATGGGTATTATTTCAAGGTGCAACCAAACTATGGATGACTTGCGCGTGAAGCTCCAATTACTCAACGAGGAAGTTTCCATCACCCTATATCCGCTGGAGCAACAAGAAAAATTTGACAAGATCCATGAAGCAGAAAATGAGCTAAATGAATTATTCGAAGCACAATCAGTAGCTAAGAAAGAGCTACGATAGTTTCAGCCTATTGTTCAGACAACCTATCTGCAGATGCATCAGGTAGATAGTACAACTGACTCGGAGTGGAACTCTCTAGTCACGTCCAAACCTAAGGAATGCATTACATATGTGACTCAACAGTTCATGGACGAAGCTTCACTCCTTTCCATAAAGTGGCAGGGAAAAGTCATCAATTTCCAAGGAGTAAGGAAGAGAGCCCTAGAATTGGTCCCGGAGTTGGGACCTTCATTTGAAGAAGTGGAAAAGGAAAGAACTCAAGAAGAAAATAAAATGAAATAAAAGACAAAAGACAAAGGAAACCAATAGGTCAATCCAAATACCACGAAAGAATCAAGTATTTGACTCGGGGATGAGTCAAGGATTGTAGTTGGAGCATGTTCGGACCTTCGTTTTGTTGATATAAGTTGCACAAGTCACAGAGGAGATGGACAACAAAATTAAGAAAGAAACCGAAAATGGTTGGAAGGACAGCGCAACACCATCCTAAAGAAAGAAGTTACAACAAGAACAAGAAAAGAAATCATTCAAAGTCTCAAACCCGAAGATCCCAATTGGTTTATATATACGGGATGAATATGATTGTAAAGGGTTCATATGGTTGTTGGAATTGGTTCGAGTTATGTGTTGTTATTGTTCATTTTGGATAAATGTTAGCTAGAGTTATAGAGTTTGGGTTTTTGGAACCAGACCAAGGTTGTAACAGAGTCATGTCCTATTGTAATGTTGAAAGAGAAAGGGTTTGGGATAACCTTGTCTCTTGGTAGTACAAAGTTTTGTTGTTATCTTTGGCATGACCGAGATATGTCTGTAACTTAGTTGACTCATGTAATTGAGAAGAAACATATGATGCTAATACAAAGAGAGACCCACATTTCGAAATTATTGTGTTTGTTTAGCTTAATATTATCTTGAATGTTGCTTTGTATTATCTTTGTGTTAGATATAATTAATTAGATATAGCTTCTTTATGAATGTAACACAACCTTTTTTTCTTTAATCTAGGTTAGGAATGTTTCGACAGTTCTGGGTTTAATCTATCATACGGAGGACTAACAATGATCCTGAGATCGTATGGATTTGTCTAAGTATTCTTCTTACCCTTCCCTATCTTCCTCGTCTTGGTTTCACTTCGGGTGAGACTTCTTCCCTTCATGGAAGATGAAAATGTCAGTGCTCTAGACTACTTCGATAACTTTTGTTGGTAACCTAAGAGGGACCCTTGTATGATCAGTTCTGTGCCAACACCTCTAAGTGATGATGTAGGATAGATATTTTCACTTTATTCATCACTACCCTTTTACAATATTCCATAAGAATGATAATATGGTAGTTGGTTTCCTTCATCTATTGACAGTCTTCCTTTTGATGAGCAGGAAAATTTTTCCAAGTCCTTTTCCTTCACAAATGTGGTCATATTCTTCATGGCCTTTTGATTGTTTCCATCAAATCCTAGGCCTCCATTCTCGAACCTTTGTTAATATATGATGGATCTTAGGATTCCTTGTCTTCTCTTTCCTAACCTTTGTCCCTCATAGCCCATCTTATTTAACAATTTTGAGCCAATGCCCCCAATATGCTTTTCAAATTCACAAAAATGTTGTTGAGAAAATTATAAGGAAGGTGACCTTACCAAATTTGTCTTAGTCATGGTGTTGGATTTCGTAGTGGAAATGGAATGAGGACTTTCTTCCTGGTTCTCTTGGATAGTTTCTTAGAGATTTTCCAAGGCCTGCTTCTCCTCTTCCAATTCATTTTTTAGCTTAGTTTTTCTCTCAGTGCTTGTCCTCTTGCCAATTATCCATTTGGAATATCTCCTCTTCCAAGAATACAAGATGAGCTTTGTTCTTGTCCCAATATACCATAATCACAATGGGGGGTCTTGGAATTCATCTAATTTATTCTTTAGAAATTGAAATATTTTGGAAGAGGTTTGAAGGTTCTTCTCCATTTCTCTCATCCTCTAGTTGAAAATTTAGACCTATTCCTTCAAGTTCTTCCTCTCTTATTGAATCTCACCATTGATGGCTCTTAATCCTTACAAACTCTCTATGTGTCCTTTACCCATTTTGAGTATGTATGGTTCTACTATCTACATCATGGTCAATGATTCATCTTCTCTTATACCAATACAATCAGTAAATGACAGATTTATAGCCCACTTTCATCACCAACATGGATACTATACAAAAGTTTATCTTTGATCTCTATGAATCTATTCTCAATGTTATATAGAGAGATATATATTCAAAAAGGATACTAAGACTTTGTTCTTGATGGAATTATGAGTGTAACACTAAAGTATATATTCCAAATGGATACTAGGCCTTTGTTCACCATGTATCATGCACATAAAAATTAGCTAGAAATATAATTCCAGTGAGGTCTTTGACTTCAAGCTTCTCTATTATCAATCACCATGTAGAAATACACTCAGTTTTTCTACTTCTTAGCTCCAAGGATTGGTTTTGTTGCTAAGGTTCCAAGGCCAATGCTTAGTGACTAATCCAAGTGGAATACACTTTTGTGTCTAGCAAGGAGAGATGTACCCTACTTACCGAGCAAATTCATATCCATATAATACAAAATATAAGGTATATGGTTCAACCCAAGGACTTCAACATTGTCTTCAATGGATGCTTGACTAAAAACAAGGTAATGGATATCTAGATATCCAATTTCTTCTTTATTCAATAGGCTAGATCCCAAATACAAAGGAGGAGTTTAATATAGCCCTTTACTTCACAATACTCCAACAAGAAATAAATGGATACCCTGCTTCTTCTTATTCCCAAGTTCTATTCTTTGTTTTTGAAATGAGAAACAAACTCAACTTACTTGATAAGGGATCTTCATGATCTTTATAGGTAGTGGCATGGAATCTAGTTCCTTATAGCTTCACCCTTGTCCTTACCACTCCAAGATATCATGTTGAAGACATACCCATATATCTCTCCATTGACATTCTATTGGATGACCTAGAATTATCATCTGATCCGTTAAGTTGTAGGGGAGAGTTGTAATAGGTTCCAATTGAGAAATGGGTTTACTTAAAATCTACAATATTTTGTTTAGTGGGGAGTTGTTGTTGCACTATGGAAAAAACATTCTACCCAACATCATATTGAATAATAGAATTTCAAAGACATTATTCCTAAAACTCAATTAAATAAACACTTTAAATCATAACTTCTCACATGAAGCATTATTGTATGTTAACTCCAAACTGAAACCAGATTTCAAATATGTGATGAACTATTTCCCTTTTTTGTTAACTCAAATGATTCTTGCAAGCTATCACCGCCATTATGGCCACTTACATGTTGAACTCCCAGCAACAAAATGGTTTTATATTGTTGCGTATGGGTCGTACGGATGTGTATAAACTCAGCTTTGCAAACAAGTTGTCGTACAACCTGTCAAAAGCATTAGATGACAGATGAGGAAAGAAATCAACTAGACTAAAGGAAAGCTGACCAAGGAAAAATAACAGTTGAATCAAGAAATGGAATTGACTATAATGAAGGGAAATCAAATAGGAAAAAACATAAATCGACTCAAGAACTGGAATCGAATATAATGAAGGAAAATTGAAAAAGGACAAATAGAAGTTGACTCGTGCAATGGAATCAACCAGAATGAAGGGAAATTGACTAGGAAAACATAAAAGTTGACTCAAGAAATGGAATGGACCATAATGAAGGGAATTAAACTATGAAAAAATAAAAGTCAACTATGGAAACATAATCAGCTAGAGTGAAGGAAAGTCAACCAGAAAAAATAGAAGTCGACTCAAGCAAATGAATTAACTAGGAAATGTAAGAATTCATCGTAGTAAAAAGATTTATAATTCGGATAGACATATGGCACATGAGAATGGAAAAACATCAGCCAACAAGGAAAATTAAGCTCAAGGGATGAAATGGTGACCTATAGGAGAGACAAATACACCAATAGTATTAAAGAAGCCAAATTAACAACTCCCTTCAAAAGTGAAATAGATCTAGAATAATGTTCATTGATATCCCATCTCTGAAATGGATGAACGTATGAGAATAAAGAATTGTTGGGTTATTTTTGTTTCTCATGGGGATCATATCAATGGGAAAAAAAACCTCAAGAAGTAATTGGTAAAGAATCATCCTAGTTAGACAACACATAGGCATCCATTAAACTACAAAGCAACTCCATTTCAATTCATGAACATAGAAAACAACATAGAAACATATAAATTCACATATAAAAACATAGACTTTACCCTAGAAACCCAAATGGGAAAACCAACTTTGAATGGTTTCTTAGTCTATTTCAGTAATATCTGGTTATAATGTTTTCATGGCTCTCTATCCATCCTCTCCTTCGACAAAACATCCTTTGAGAGTCAAACTACCAGGGAAAATAGGGAGAGTTGGGGTAAATGGAAGGCTAATAGGCTAACCCTTTGTTTCCCATTCCTCATCATTTTCTCTTCTCTT
Source organism: Picea engelmannii (assembly GCA_009831015.1). NCBI lineage: Eukaryota > Viridiplantae > Streptophyta > Pinopsida > Pinales > Pinaceae > Picea > Picea engelmannii. The sequence goes on from ML780211.1 coordinate 821,424, forward strand.
ATATTTTTTTGTTTTTAATTAAGTTATTTTTTTCTCCTCGTTTTTTCTTATTCTACTTTTACATTTGTATTGTTTTCCATAGATTGTTTAACTTTGATAAATTGTAAAATTCTATTATAGGTACAAACCCTTACAACCATTTGCGATTTTGTATCCTATTCACATCATACCTCCCCATTGAGAGGCTTTTTGGTCTCCAAAATATCAAAGGAAACCAATTTGTATCAATGTATATTTTTTCTACTTCTCTTGAATGTGTCTCTAATGCTACATCCTAGCTACATCTCCAAATCTAGCTCTAGCTCTAGATTGTGGCTTTGGATACTAGCTTTGGTTTTGGATATGGATATAGTTCTCATTCCTAACTCACGTGTTCCCATAATGTAGAAGTTGTTCCCATATATGAAATTTTCATTTAGCACTCAATCCCATCTATCTCTCAGAATTAGATAGGGACCATCTTGTCAATTAATGAAGCCAAGTTGAATTTTGTTCTGTTTTCAATGTGACCCTAGCATACTATTCCATCTCATAAAATTTCCATAAGGGAAGTGTGGTCCCTTGTCTCCTTCTAGGATCAATCTCTTCTCAACATGGAAACAACCATTTATTTCATATACATTTTTATAGGCATGTCATGGAGTTCTCAAAAAATACCCCAAGTTCATTGACCTCCATGTATTATCCTGTGACACATATCCAAAAAGGGTTTATTCTGAAATATTATAGGTAGAAAATGGAATGAAGTTACCTTGGTGGTTGGCATCAACCTACTATCCTCTTTGATGGTTATACATACTTCTTATGTTTTTTTCACTCCTTGGCCATCTTCTTCTCCTTGCGTTGATGTAGGGAACTCTTCATCCTATGTACTCTTCACTCTCCACACCCTTCTCTTGGATATGTGTTTTTTGTGATGAATATCTAGATGAATTCACCAACACTTTTCTTCCCAATTTCCACTCAACTAGAAGTGATGGAAAACATATTTTTTCTCCTACATGGGCTTCCTATCAGACTCCTCATCATCTTCCTTTGAGTTTGTTGCTGGATTGGGGTCATCTTCTTTTCATTTCTCCTCTAAAATCAATCCGGATTATGGGATGTGGCTTGCTTCTTCTAGCATGATGCCTCATATTGTCCTTTATTCCCATAGAATGAGCATGTACTTGAGTACCAATATCTCACAATGTTATGGCGTCTATTCTTGTAGTAGTGGAAAAAATGGATGTCTTGTTTGATGCAAACCTCTTGGTCTTCTTCTGAACATTTCCCTAGTTGATTATCTCTTCACTTGATCTAAGTGTTGAAGCAAGATGCATATTTTGAATTTATTTATCATTTCCCCTTTCTAATATGTCATAAGAATGTTAATATGGTAGTGGGTTTGATTCTTCATTTGTTGCTACTCTTTCCTCTAATGAGAAGGCAAATTCATCCATGTACTTCGCCTTCACAAATGTTATCTTGTTGTTTGTGTCCTTTTTATTTCTACCATCAAAACCTAGGCCTTCATGCATCACCCTTTTTTCAACTATAATAGGGATTAGGATTCTTTTCATTCTATTTCCTATCCCTTGTCCATATTATCCCATTTTCCTTAATAGTGGTGAGTGAATGTGCCTAGTATTCTTTTCAAATTCATGAAAATGTTGTTGAGAAAAGTATGAGGAAGGTGAGTTTACCAGAGTTGTCTCGATCATGGTTTTGGATTTGGAAATGGAAATGAAAACTATCCTTTCTTCAGGGTGCTCTTATACACTTGCTTGGAGCATTTCCAAAACCTCCTCCTTCTCTTCCAACTCTTATTGCAGTTGATTATTTATCCAAGTGATCTTGTATTCTATCCATCACTCCATCTTGATGAACTTATCTCATAATTGTATAAGTTGAAATTTTCACCTATCCAAATATTCCATAACCATGGTGAGGTATTCTTGTCATTCATAAAATTGCTTCTTTACCAATGGAAATAGTTACATAAATGTCTCAAGGATATTCTCCACCTCTATCATCCTCTACTTGAAAATTTGGACCTAGTCCTTCAAGTGTTGGTTCTCTTGTTGAATATAAGAATTGATGGTCCTTAAGTCTTTTAGCCTCTCTCTAATTGCTCTACCCATGCTAAATCTTCAATTTATGGAAGGTACATAGCTATCATGAATTCAAATTCTCTAATACAAATAGAATATGTAAACAAGGGACTTATAGGCCACTTGCTTGACCAACATGGATATTGTGTGTAAGTTTATTTCTAAACTCTATCTCTTTGTTATTAGTCTTATATAGAGAGAGATTTTTCTTTACAAAGGATACTAATCATTTTTTCCTAATTAAATTTTGAGTGTAATTCTAAAAAAATTCCTCGGAATGGATACTAAACCTATGTTCATTGTGTAGTCTACACATAAAAACCAACTGGAAATCTACTGGAAAATAGGTCTCTGATTTCAAGCTTATCTATTATCAACCACCATGGAAGGATACACCAATTCATTTTTCTTCTTGGCTCTAAGGCTTGGTTTTGTTTCCAAGGTCCCAAGACCAATGTTTAGTGACTAATCCAAGTGGACTATGCTTCAATTTCCAACAATGAAATATGTACACTACTTACAAACTAAAGTTATATCCAAATGATAAAATATACGAGGTATATGGTTGATACTAATAGCTTTAAACATTTTCTTAAAATGATACTTGACTAAAAACAAGGTAGTGGAGATCTGGATATGAAATTTATTTTGTATTGAAGAGGGTAGATGAAAACTACAAGGGGAGGAGTTTTATATATCCCTTTACTTCACAATATTCCAACAATCAATAAACGAATACCTTTCTCCTTTTTTTCCCATGTTATGTTCTTTATTCTTGAAATGAAACACAAACTCAACTTACTTGATAAGGGATATTCATGAAATTTTATGGTTGATCTGTGAAAAGGTGGGCCTATGGCCTATCCATTTTGTCAACACAAATCGTTTTTGGAATTAAATTCAATTCCTTTTGATGTGGTTTCCTTCTTATTTGTGTAATTTGATTTAAATTCTTCCATGATCAATGCAGTCTACTATCCACTGGTGCATACACAATGCTCGTCCAATTCAAAAAATTACCCATTCACATCATACAAACATACATGTATGTTCCAATAATAAAATTTTCTCTACATTGGAGGTATACCTCATTATTACACCATGACTCCCCAACAATTTTCACAACACATGTGTTTTCTATGTGCTTGAGAAGTGGGAAAAATAGAAAGAACTTACTCATGGGAACACATAGCCTAAGGGGCTTGGCTATAGGTGAATTTTCAGATGGATAATTTGATTCAAGCTATAGATAGTATTCAAACAAACTCCCAGTGCTCTAGTAGGTATGATTCACCAAATAGATAGAGTTAATATGGTTGTAAGTAAATACCTCACAAACCACAAAGAGGGTATGTTGAAAAAACAAACTATGGGATATGATTTCCATATTGATAAACCAACTATAAATCCAAATTTAAAAATGGCGTTGAAGGGATGTTTAATAAATAATCCAAAAATCAAGGAGTAATTCCAATTGACCTAGCGGTTGAAATCAACTAAGGAACAAAGAGAAAAATGACCAAGGCATGGGATAATTCAATGGGAGTAGTTGTATGACATGTAAGTGAGTCATATGATGCATAGGTGATGGATTTTGAATCAACAACCTTAACCTTCAGTTATGAGAGGTTGTGGGAGGGAAAAATTGAACTATGGAAAAGGGTCAAATACCCAACAAGTATAAAACACATCCCATAGGGGTATCAATGATCTATGGGTGAGGGAAAATAGGCCAACACGATGGAGATCGTTGTAGCTCTCAAATAAAATCCCAAATTTTCATGAATATAACCAAAAAATACAAATCACATATTGTTTGAGCACTTAATAAATTAATGAACCAAACTATAGCCACCAAATTGAACAAAATACACATAAGTTTCAACATTAATGGGAATTTTATCAAGCTCGAGAGATAAATACAGAGGGGTGAGCCATACATAGAGTTTGTGTATTTTTACTCACTAACAATACAAAATTGCAGATAACCATGTCTCAGAGGCACCTTCACTCATCATGGATGAGCTCTTTGAATCCTTCATCCACTGATATTCAAGCAGGTTACCCTCTTGGAGATTTCATTTATGTTACTATCCTTCGAACTTTTCCTTACATCTCCCTTCATTGATGTCTTCACTATATCCTTCATTTCTTTTAATAGGTTTCCTTTGTAAGGGAAACCATCACATGGTTCATTTCCAATTCCAACTTTTCCAGAAAGACAAACTTAAGTCAAACAAAATGTCACATATTAGAATATTTACAAAATGGTTTGTCAAAGATCCAATTTGGATCACACCTCCCCACTCGAAGGATTTTGGTCCCAAAAATATGGATCATTAAGGGGATAGAAGTACAAGGCCTCTATTTTCCTCTCTAGCGTAGGTGTGAGGAACACTCTTCCCTTCATATACCATTTTCTTATTTTGAAATGAAAAAATCATATAGCTCTACTCTTAAGAATATTCTCAAGTCACAACCAACAAAATTATAGCTGCCATATTATATCTAGAGCATCCAAATCATATAGAAATTTTCATTTCATGTAGCATGCTATATCTTAACTGCTACAGGAATTAAGATATTGTGACTGAGGTAAGATTTGGAATTTGTAATGACTTATCCTGAAGGAAAATATGCATTTTTGGTTTCCAGATAACTAACCTACATTCGATAATTCATGCATAGGAAAAGAAGCTTACTCTTCTTGTATGTGTTTCGTACAAGCTTGAACAACTGGAAATTTATGTCATATAACAAAAATATTTTTTCTACATATGGAACTTGTCACCATTCATTCTTACCATCGAATCCACAAAAGTTTTAGTCTGCAACCACTCATCAATAGGTTTGCAAACAACATTTATATTGGATACTGGGAATCATTATCTATAGGGGTTCCATCAACATTATCTTGAAGGAAGGAGTAAAAAGAAGCTATATTTCAAACCCACACATAGGATGGATTAAAATTTCATTTCAAATAAGAAATGTTGCATCAAATTACCCTTTAATAAAATTATGAAGTAAATAAATCAATAAGAATGATCTCTTCCTCGAGATCATACCAAGAACATTCAAATGCAGAAACACTAAACATAGCATGTATTAATGAGATTCCTCCTTATTGATTTTTTTCTGGAAATCATTTATTGAATGCATATAAATTTTAGACAGAGTATGTGATAGCATTATGGGTAGATAAAATTTAATTTATTGATGGAACCAAGGGTATATTTATTTCATCTCTATGATAAAAAATTCTTCAACAATTAGTTATGCAGAACAACATTTACCCTCATATTCACTCCCCCCCCCCATTTCTCTATCCTATCTTTATATTTATATAATTATAACATTGAATCCCTCTCTAAGGAGGTTCAATGCCAACAAAAAAAAGTAATTCCTAAATATACTCAACAACATTATCGAAATAGAAATATAGTTGGATGATAAAACAATTCATTCATATATTATTATCCTAATCAATCCTTAACTTAACTTTAATTGAACCCATTCCCTTTAGTAAAATAAGACCTTCTAGATCAAATATCATAGTGACACAATACTCTTTCATCAGACTCCGGAGAAAAAAATTATTCATGGATTCGTCCATGAGGTATTTGTTAAGCCCTAAATAATGGCTCATTACCCCTTAATTGGGGCATATTACATTAGTAATGTTATTTTATTTATGTTGGATTTAGTCCATTAGTTGTAATTATACCTCCTAGTCTCCTATATATACCAAGGAGAC
>ML780211.1:843326-861656 GCA_009831015.1 Picea engelmannii
GGTAGAGGGTGGTGATCAAGCATCGCCTCACCCTGTGTATAGTGTAGTCTACGATGATATTCCTTAATAGGGTTTTTACAAAGGAAAATACAACTTCTTCTCTCAGACAAAGTTCTTCTCCCTTCTTTCTTCAGGAATTCAGGCCATTGAACCCTGTGAAGGAAACAAATAGGTTTACATCATTAACGGTCATAGGGATGAAAAAAATAATGTGTAACAGAGAGCCCCCCCAAATTATGAAGTTAGAACAAAGTGATAGATGAAATACTTTGTCGAGTGTGTGTAGGGAACAAGGAACAGTCGGTTGGAAACCTGCCAACAAACAAGGAAGTACAATAATATATCATCACTGAGGTAGGAATTCCCATACTCAGAATACAAATGAATCAAAACATATATGCTGACATGCAAAGATCCATGTCAAGTAAGACAAGTCATGGCCACCAAACATACACTGTGGATCCATGCCATTATGACTCAAATCTGAACATAGCCACAAAAAATACACTGTGGATCTATGTGTTAAAGACTCAAATTTGAACATAGCCACGATACATACAATGTGGATATATGCAACAATACAATATGAATATACTCCAAAACAACCTCAATCTGTCATAAAATATTCAGGCTCTTCATCTCCACCACTCTATAGTACGAATCTAACCATGTGAATACATGTGCTGAAGTCGAACATGGTAGAAACCACTTGATTATCGGTCATTAATGAATACCGTTAACAAGTGAGAGGGAAATCACCATTAATGTCAATGAATCCCAAGGTACTCTGGTACAATCCAATGAATGTGAATCAATGAGCTGAAGTCGAACACTCAGTGAAATCTCTCGATCAGGGGTCAATAATGAAAACCCACTGTCGAAAGTGAGGAAACCTGCTATTGAGGCATGTAAGTTCCAAGGTACCAATTAGTTTCTAAGTCTAATTCCTAGATAATGAGTTGAATTCGACAGGAAAAGACTCGTCACAAGAGGGCCTTAATGTATCCCCCATCAATGACACGAAACATGTAAAATGATTTGAGGTAGATCATAGTAACAAGTGATTTAGGACTGACTTAGGATTGTCAACGCAATAGAAGGATTAAGGACTACAGAAATGGCTGACACAATTGAAGGATTTTCGGGTTGAACTTCTCTTTGAACATATTGATGACACGAAAATTGTCTTGGCAACACTGAATCAACAACATGGATCACATACCAAAATGTAATCTTATAAAGGAGTATGATCAAGAGACAAGAAAATTTTCCAACCTAGACACAAAGTGAGTGAAAGGGTGTCATGTTCAAAAGCGAATTTTCCATAGAATATAGGTTTAGATACATTTCTTTCCCAATTCCCCCCCCCCCCAATTTCTGGCGAGTACCTCTTTATTTTTACACAAGCTTGAGGAGGATAACATATGCTTGAACTGTAAGCTCATCCTTCGAATGAGTCCCTCGGAGTATGTTTAATGAACCCTAGGAAGGAGTGGTTCGGTCCCATGTGGGTCCTTCGTTGTTTGTTTAACGAGTCCAAAGAAAGAAAACTCAAGGGTTTTTCATGTTTAGAGAGTCTGAAAAACACTTAAAGAAAACTCCAAAATGTCATTTTTCATAAATTAATCTGACGAGACCAAAAAAGAGATAAACTACCGCTCAACGGACATTTTCTTCAAATACTTTAACAAGTGTGAAAAGAAAAAGATTGATCGACAATCCTTTCATGTTTAGAGAGTCTGAAAAGAGCTTAAAGGGAACTCTACGGGGTTCCTTTTTCGTATAACCTTTACGAGTCCAAAAAAGTTATAAAATTTTACACGGTTACATTCTTATGTATTTACGAGCATGAGAAATAACAAAGACTAAGCTCTAGATAGTTTTCATTTTTACACAAGCTTAAAAAAAAGCAAAACTATGCTTGGGATAGATTTTTTTTTTTTTCACAAGCTTAAAACTAAACAAAACTATGCTTGGACCTCGTTTCATTTTTACACAAGAGTGAACCAGAGGAAACTATGCTTGAGGTAGGTGGTTTTATTTTACACAAGCTTGAACCATAGAAAACTATGCTTGAGACTTCCCAACACATGGTTCACAGATTCACATGGTTGGTACTTAGCCCCCAGCTTAAGAAGCTAACGACATAACTTCATCATGAAGTCCAGAGGCTGAAATCATTACCCCCCAAGCTTCAATTCATCCAGCGACATAGGAGGATGAAAAGAAGCTTCAAATACTATACATAACAAATTACTTGACTTAATCGAAGAGGGGATAAATCTATTTCATTTTTTAACGAGCTTTCCACAGAGAAGAAAAACTATGCTTGGGAATCTAGGTTCAGTCCCTAGACCTCTGTTTCATTTTTTAACTAGCTTGACATAGAAATAAGAACTATGCTCATAAGATTTGTTTCATTTTTTAATGAAGTTTCTACAGAGAGATGAAAAATATCCTCAAAGTTGGTTTCATTGTTTAACGAGCTTGAAATCAGAAAACCATGGTCAAAGTTGGTTTCATTTTTAAATGAGCTTGAAATCAGAAAACCATGCTCAAAGTTGGTCTCATTTTTTAATGAGCTTGAAATCAGAAAACCATGCTCAAAGCTGGTTTCATTTTTTAATGATCTTAAAGTCAAAAAACCATTCTCAAAGTTGGTTTCATTTTTTAATGATCTTGAGATTAGAAAACCATGCTCAAAGATGGTTTCATTTTTTAATGAGCTTGAAATCAGAAAACCATGCTCAAAGATGGTTTAATTTTTTAGTGAGATTGAAATCAGAAAACCATGCTCAACACTCTCTTCTCGATCATGGCTTCCAAGAGGATAAATCTCTATAAGGATACCATGTCAAGGGACAAAACTTGATCATGGCCTCCAAGAGATCTTCACTCGATGGAAGAAACACACTCTAGAAGGAACACATGTTGAGCGCCATGATAGGGGTAAGGAGATCAAGCATTAATAGCCCTACTAAAGAAATCACCATGTCAACTATCATATCCAAGTCATAAGAGATTGATCTTACAGTGAGGGGCTCATCTGCATCTGTAGTTGAAGGCATGGGAGATAATGCCACATAATTGACCTGTGGTGGGGGTGATACTGTCTACATATAAGAACCATTTAGGGAGGTCATTAAGTTGATGGTCAAGTCAGGGCCAACAAATGAAAGTTGATCAATAGTCACCATTCTTCCATCGTGTGGGAAAGATATCATAGGAAAAAGAGTGGACACAATAACTTTCATGGCATAGACATAATCTCACCCAAGGATTAAATAAAAATCCAAGGGGTCTTGGACTACCATGACATTAAAAAAGACATTTTTCCCTCCCAAAGTTATGGGAAACTGAGGAAGGGTGCGTGGTTCTTCTCTTAAAAGAAAATAGAGTCTGTGTAACCGACACAAGTTGAAGATAACCCAAAGCTTTCCAAGCAGTAGAGGACAAAATACTAATGGACGAACCCTTGTCTATCAATGTTTGAGGAACTTCCTGACCACAAACCTGTACTGTAATCTTGAAAGGAATGTGAGAGGGAAGACAAGGTCTAGTTAGCACATACCGATTAAAAAGGATGTCCTCATTACTTGGAGGGGGTTCCACGGGAGAAGGAGGAATCCCCCCCAACACGGTAGATTCCGTATCAATGAGAAAAAACATGGGCAATATCGGGTTTAATCTCTAGTGGGAGAGTAGGATTGACCAATGACAGGATCAAATCGATCATTTAGTTTTCATTCTCCAAGGTGAGAATGGGGTTGATGGGTGGAAATGGATCGACCGCTTGGGTTTCACTCTCTAACGAGAGAGTGGGATTGACCAAGGATGGGATCATATTGACCACTTTGTCAACTGGTTCAACTAAGGATGTGACTAGATTGACCACATGATCAACCAGACTGATTGATGAAGGGACCAGATTGATCATTCCATCAACTACAGGTGGGTTGAGAGTAAGCTTGTGATAAGCAATTGGAAGTTGAGGCTGGGAACTAGTCATGTCTTCTAGTAATTTTGAGGCTTCGTCCATACAAGGGAAAATGTCTGTTTGATGACTCCCTTCGCATAACATACATAGGAACTTGACTCTACTTTTCTTCTTCCCAACGATATCTTGACTAGTTGATGGGAGGTCATCAACATGTTGTTCAGAGGCTGACAACATAGGCTGGTGAGGGTGTGTAGAACATGCTTCTATAACCTTGGATAGACCAGGGAAATCCTTAAGGAGATGGCTACCCTTACAAATCCTGCAAGGTTACTTGGGCTTATGTGTTGTTTGGGTGATCTTGGCATCATAAACACTCTCAACACAATAAAAAATAATTGGTTGCTTTCCAACATGTCCGACAATGGTTGGAAGTTTGGACCCTTGTTTATTTTTCTTCTTCTTATTCTTCCTTTTCTTCTTCTTCTTATCCACCGGGTTACTAGTTGCAGAACTTTCACTCAGCGAAGAAGATGAAATAGAAGAAGACCTTGCAAGTGGAGAAGGTGAATAAGATCTCACTGGTGAAGAAGGTGAAGGATCAACATGAGGTTTATGTTCTTGGGGGGAAGTGCTTACAACTGAAGCACTAACTGCATTTGGGATTACCTGAGTGGAAAACAACCATACCAATAATCCAATTGTGAGACCTGGAAGGCTCAAAGTAGCGATGTGGGGAGGACCAATGTTTCCATAAGAAGGAAAAACAAAAGGTTCCCCTGGAAAAGGGGTTCCCTCATTGGTCATTCCTGGAATTGATGCCATTAAATAAAGATCCAACGTAGAGTCTACTAGGGAAAACAAACAACACATGCTAAAAATCTAGTAAGCAAGTAAGAAAACAAAGCCTTCTCACAATGAACTCACTGGTTGGTGATGAAATCCAACATCGCGGGAACAATGTAAGAAGGGGCTGAGATAGAGCGGGTGGAAAAGTTATGTTGACGACCTGCTTAATGGAATTACACCATGGTGCAAGATCCCACACATAATCATGGTTATACCCTTCAAGGAGCCCAAGTGAGTTTTTCCAACATCGATTCCAGGTACCGTGAAGAATTTCCCCTCCACAGTCACCTTGTGTAAAGATCCTAAAGAGATAGGCCACTAAGGTTACCAATTACTACAATGATGCTTGGGGGAACAATCAACAATACGATCCATGTGCAAAGGCAGGGTATCTAAGCCTAAAATCAACTTGAGGAGATCCCACACATAATCATGGGTATACTCTCAAGTGACCCCCAATAATACGCACAATCTCTACACTAAGACCAACAAAGAAGGGTGAGTAACTCTGTCGGTCTTAATGTGACCTCATGATTGACCCTTGTGTTAGAAGGGCTTCCCAGGACAAAATGTAACAAGTGGATTTTACCGCTCCCTAACTCAAGATTCTATGTTTGTTTATAGCTTTGGATAGTTATCTTTCACACCTATTCCAAATCCCTACACCCTAAGCTAATGTAGGTTTTCTACTAGAAAATATAAAAATGTCTAATCAATTTTTATAAGCACTTTATTTTAAGGTTGTTGTTACTCAAGAGAAAAATGGCATGGACTAAATGATGTTTGACCGACTCTAAACAATGCAAAGAAATGAGAATGGAAATATTTCACTTCGATGAACGCTATATTACGAGAAGGAGAAAATGTTTATCATTCCCAGATGCACAATGTCCCAAAATTTTATTAAACTCATCAATATCAATAACTTTAAGAAATGAGCCAAAGAGACTGTACACCAATACATGATTCTTGGCCCCCCTCGACCATGAGGGGGAATTGTTTTTTAAGAATTCAAGACAAAAAATTCCAAAAACCATGCAATTTCGCTACTTCAAATGCAAAGATGCCCCCAAACTAATGCAAAGCAATAAATTAAGATTTTTGTTTCAAAGATAACTAAAAGAAATAACAAATCACTTCAAAACAAACAAAACCCAAACAAAGTTTCTCTTTTAGCATGAGTTATTCAGAAAAAAAGTGTTCTTTTCACTAAACAATACTAAAGAAAAACAAAGATTTGTAACTGAAAGACACTCAAAGGAAGAGATAAAATATTTCAAAAGAAAACAAGATAAAAAAAATCAAAGATGGCTAAAAGAAGATTGAAATCTGTCAAGTAGACTGCAAACAGACCCAACAAATCACCCCAAACACTTATCACAGATCTGGGTAAGGAAAAACCACCAAAATCTAAACATTTCCCAAATCGTTGCAAGCTATAAGACCAACACAGAGCAACGATCACAGTTCACCGCAGGCTAGAGAACAAATACAATACGACGTCACCGCACTATGTCGAAAAGGTAGGGTGTGTCGATCCTGGATCGTCGCACTATCCCTCAAAGCAAGGTGCGACGATCAAAGGAAAAAATGGAAAAAATAAAAAGCATCAATGTTTTTCCAGTGAAGTTTAACTGTCAGAGAGTCAAGATGGATCTTCCAGTGACTCAGAAAACAAAACCCAAGCAACCAAAGTAAGAAAGTAAGACAAACTAGGAAAACAATCCATTCCCCAGTATGGTCGCCAATTTTTTTATCGGGCTAATTGTTAAGTGCAGACACAAATCAATCCCCCTAGATTCACCACGAAACTAGAACAAAACAAGAAAATACACTACTCTTTCCTTAGATTTCAATTATCAAATGAGAAATGGATCTAGAACATACCTTTTAAATATCGAAGATCAGACTTCTCCAATGTAATTCAAGCTCTATCACGAGGCTTATGGAAAAATATCTGCAAAGGAACACAAGCCAACGAAGAGAAGAATAACAAATTCCATTTGATATGAAACTATGTATGTGATCAAGGAATCATACAATATGAACAAATAAATTTCATATAGGAAAGAAAAGTATATCTATATTAAAGAATGTGGAAGAAATATACAACCATATGTTAGGTTCCTTCCAATAGTTCCTTGCTTCCCACACACTTCTACTCCATGGATTCTGAGATCATAGATCTGAAAGTCACTCACAATCTATATTGACAAAGAAAAACTCAAAGCCACCATACAAGCTCCAAAAACTCCAAGATACAAGACAACTCAAACCCTCATCAAGCTAACTTTCTCCATGAGATCTCCTCTCCTTTTATAAGCTGAAGAGGATAAAGTGAGGAGGTTACAATGATCCCACTAAATCATGAAAGTGATTAAGATCCAAACTGTTCGAAGGCCACTTCACCATAGAATATTCTCCTTCTAGAAGCATCGAGAAGATGCTCATTTTTTCCACGTACGAAAATTGTCACACCCTAGCCATAGGGTAGCCTACAGAGATGCCGCAGACCAGTTTCAGGGTAGAGGGTGGTGATTAGGCATTGCCGCACTATGTGTATAGTGCATCTTGCGACGATATTCCTTAATAGGGTTTTTACAAAGGAAAATACAATTTCTTCTCTCAGGAAAAGTTCTTCTCTCTTCTTTCTTAAAAAATTTAGGCCATTGACCCCTATGAAGGAAACATATAGGTTTACATCATTAACGATCATAGGGATGATGAAAATAATGTGTAACAATGGGAACAAACCCTTACTTCTTCCAGTTCATTAAATAAAGGAAGAGGAGATTACCGAAGGTGTGTTATATCGAGCATATGTTATCCTCCTTGAGCTCATTAAATTAAAAATAGGTACCCATCTATCTAGATGGGGGAAAAATGGAAGGAAGTGGGTCAAGTTTCTTGAAAGTTTTTGTAAGCATCTCTTGTAGTTGCCTTTGAAAATGACACTTGTTTTAACCTCTAGACTGAACACTTGGATAATCCGCTAAAACCTCCACACTAAACCAATCATATTAGGCTTTCTACTCCTTTGACCCATCTAAATATTGTGTCAACAATCACTACATTATGTTTTGGTCCATTCTGCGTTTATGCTTCCAAGTCTCACATCGTGCCTCAATGTTCAAGGGAGTTTTCCACCTTGAAAGTCAACCATCTACAAAATTACCAGTTTCCATATCCATGTCAGTCTGTGTTCATCTACTATATCTTATCACTTTCCTGTGAAAAGTTTCATGTCGACTGATGGGGGATACATCAATTCCCTCCTTTGACAAGTCTTTTCTTATCGACTTCAACAAATTATCCGGGAAATAGACTTAGGAAAAAATAATTACCTTAGGACCTTCATGCTTCAATGGAAGACCTCCTTGCATTCGACAATGGGTATTCATCAAGGACCCCTAACCGAATGATTCCACGAATGTTAGACTTCAACTCATTTTTCACATTCCTTGGACTGTACTTTAAAAGTACCTTGAAAATCATCAATATCAATGGTGGTTTATATTGCACTTGTTAATGATATACCTCAATGACCAGTAATCAAGTGGTTTCTACCATGCTCGACATCAAAACATCTATTCACATGGGTAAGATTTGTACTACATCAGGATTGGGACGAAGACCTTGGGTTGAGAATCCAATCTATTGTTTTCTCTGTCTAGGATGCAAAGGAAATCATTTGAGCATGCTGATATATATGTTGTCACATAGATCCACATTTTATTGGTCTGTGAATATTTTTTATCATCTCTTAGCTCCATTGTGTATTTTGTGTGGCTATGATTAGTTCATGGCATAGAGGGATGGATCCGCATTGTATCTATGGTGGCCATACCCTTAGCCAATATCATCATGGATTCATAGTCTATTTATTGGAAACCATAATTTGATTCACTTATAGTCTGAGCATAGGTATTCCTGCCTTGGGAATGGAACACATATTAACATTATTTGATGGTTGTCTACAACTTCTAATAGGTTCCCTGAATCCATACCCTTGCTTCGAATAATCTACAAAGTGTTTCGACCAATAGATTTCATCTTCTGACTTGACACTTTGGGGGGGAAATCTATTAGACATCAAAATTCCTCACTTCTATAATGTCACATTCTCATTGTCGCAAGTGTCACAAGTGTCACACGTTTTTCACAAGTTTCACATTCTCGTTCCGTAAGTTACACACCATGAACAACACCATGAAACACTTGACACAACAAATGTTTTTCTATGAGAATTTCTCATCTTGGAAACTTTTGGGAAGATCAATGCTCCCATGCTCATATACAGGGGGCACTAACACTCCTTGTCCATCTCACAGGGAGTGTTGTAGCACTCTATTTCCCATTCTAAAGGAGCGTCAAGTTGGTTGAGCAAATCTTGGAAGAAATCCCATTTTCTTCTAAAGGCAACTATGGATGGATTGATTTGGTTTGGCTTGAATCTAACTCCTAGGATGCATCTAAGGGAGATATCACAACTATTGGAGCTATATACTCAAATAATTCCAAATATAACCAAGGTGGTTGAGCCTCTCAAAGCCTATAAATGGAGACATTCTCATGGTGAACAAAGGAGGAAAAAATCAGCAAAGCATTGTTATTTTGATTGTGGATCTTTCGAGAAAGGGTTGGACGAGGAGGAATTGGAGAGGCTATTGCAACATCATATGAATATTGTAAGTTTACTTTTAAAGTTCTTATTAACATACTTGGCCTATTTCCTTCTAGTATGTGTTTACATGTACTTTTCTATGTTTGTCTTAATCTTCATAGATCGATTGATTTTGTGTAATCCATTAGAGTAGGATATAGTCGTTTGTCACTTTTTGTCCATTGCATGTACTATTTGGAACTCACGGATTGGAGAATATTGGAAAAACATAAAAACTGAGGTACATCACACACTCCCTCCTTCTCTCTTTTTTGATGGATAAAATGAATTTATAGGAATGGTGGTGTCCAAAGGTAGTTTTTTGTCTTGGTAGAGGGGTCTGTACTCCAAGGTAAAGTTCACCTATTCACAGAGGAATATTTATGTAACAACCTCCATCTAAGTAGGGCTTGACAAACATTTGATGATGTGAAGGGCATATGGAATTCAATGATGCCCTTTAGTTTCTTTACTTCCACATTTTTCATTCTTAAAATGACTTAGCAATTTTTTATATTCAAGGGGCTTATTATACTCCATATTTCAAAGCACGAGAGAAATGTTGAACCTACACCTACCCATTTTGTTTATTTTATATGATCCATTGGTATGAGCAAGGAAAACATTCACCCTTCAAGAAACTAGTGAGAGAAATTAGGGAAATGTCATTTGGAAGAACTTCAAAAGTAGATTCTTTTTAGAGTGAATTCTATAGGATAATCATAGATAAGGTTCTCCCACTCTTCAAGAAAACGATCAAGGAGGCTCAACTTGTGGAAAGACTGTATCTTGTAATTAATTTATTTTAATAACATTTGGTCTAAAAGGAAATGCTTATGACACGATTAAACATGGAGAAAAAATTTCATTGTCTGATTCAAGGTGCAAGATAGTGGCTAAATTTTTGGTAGATATGATGACTACTTTCATGGATCAGATTTTTGGAAATAAATAAAAGATCTGTATGTGCAAGATGAAAATATCAATAGTGATATGATAATGCTGGAAGATTTACACTTGTCAAAATAATAAAAAACTAGTTATGCCTTCTTAAGCTAGATATGGTAAATGGTTATTATAGATTAGAGTGGTAATTTATTTAGGCATTTATGTCTTACAAAGGAGTCTTTGTCACAAACTCATATAGTTTAAGGGGTTTCTATAAATAATTAACATGTTAATTTAGGTTAATGGGGTCCTTTTGAACCCCTTCCAGATAATAAGGGGTTTAACATAGGGTGTTTGCATTAATCTTACCCCATTTCCTAGCAGTAGATGTTATTTTTGAATCAAGAAGCTGGTTAAGTAGTTTCAACATTTTAAAAAGGGTTTAAATAAGAAACAAACTTGATGAATTAGAGGCACCTTCCACATGACATCATTGATGGGAAAATATATAAGAGGAAACTACAATATGGAACAAGCATTGTGGACCTACTACAGTAATTTAAGGAAAACAATTAAGTTTGAAAATTCAAAGCTCCTACTTGTTCACACTAGTAAGAAATTAATGGAAAACCCTCTAAAGTAAAGGCTTGCAATTTGGATAGTGAATAAATGATTATAATATTTTCTATAATGGATCTTAAATTTTCCAGTTACATTAACAATTCTCAAATCTAGTTTCTCTCAATTGAAAAATGTTTTTACAATCATTTATGGTGCCATAGTGATATTGAAATGGTTGATCTAAATATTCTCAGACTTACTAGGCTCAATTAGGTGTCAATAAGGTGCCGCAATTTGATAGTGTGTGACCCAAAAGACATGTCATGTTTTGGATTCCTTTTGGTATTGAGAGGGAAAATACTTTAAAACTTGTATTAAACAAATTATGGGAAATAACAAACCTATACAAGTACTTCAATGGAATAAACCCTTAATATGTTTTTCCTCCCAACCCATACCCTTAGGTTTAAATAACTTCTATATGGAATGTTTTTGTAGCCCTAAAATGCCCTATCCATGCATACATGGCCTTGTCCCTCTTACTTGCATATTTTTCCAAAGCACTGCTAAGGAGATCTTCTTAAAAAACCATTTTTTAGAGAATGTACGTGCCCTTCACATCATCTTTTTGGTAGATAAGATGACTACTTTCATGGATAATATTTTTGGAAATAAATAAAATATCTGTATGTGCAAGATGAAAATATCAATAGTTATATGATAATGCTGGAAGAGCTTTACACTTGTCAAAATAATAAAAATCTAGTTATTCCTTCTTAAGCTAGACATGTAAATGGTTATTATAGATTAGAGTGGTAATTTATTTAAGCATTTATGGCTTACAAACGAGTCTTTGGCACAAACTCCTATAGTTTAAGGGGTTTCTATAAATAATTAACATGTTAATTTAGGTTAATAGGGTCCTTTTAAACCCCTTCCAGATAACAAGGGGTTTAACATAGGGTGTTTGCATTATTCTTACCTCATTTCCTAGCAGTAGATGTTCTTTTTGAATCAGTACGCTGGTTAAGTAGTTTCAACATTTTAAAAATGGTTTAAATAAGAAAAAAACTTGATGAATTAGAAGCACCTTCCACATGAAATCGTTGATGGGAAAATATATAAGAGGAAACTATAATATGGAATAAGCATTGTGGACCTACTACAATAATTTAAGGAAACAAATTAAATTTGAAAATTCAAAGCTCCTACTTGTTCACACTAGTAAGAAATTAATGGAAAACCCTCTCAAGTAAAGGCTTGCAATTTGGATAGTGAATAAATGATTATAATATTTTCTATAATGGATCTTGAATTTTCCAATTACATTAGCAATTCTAAAATCTATTTTCTCTCAATTGCAAAATGTTTTTACAATAATTTATGGTGCCAAAGTGATATTGAAATGGTTGATCTAAATATTATCAAACTTATTGGGCTCAATTAGGTGTCAATAAGGTGCCACAATTTGATAGTCTGTGACCCAAAATAGATGTCATGTTTTTGGATTCCTTTTGGTATTGAGAGAAAAAATACTTTAAAACTTGTATTAAACAAATTGTGGGAAATAATTAACAATCCTATAAAAGTACTTTAATGGCATAGACCCTTAATATGTTTTTCCTCCCAACCCATACCCTTAGGTTTAAATAAATTCTATATGGAATGTTGTTATAGCCCTAAAATTCCCTATCCATCCATACATGGCCTTGTCCCTCTTACTTGCATATTTTTCCAAAGCACTATTGAGGAGCTCTTCTTAAAAAACCATTTTTTAGAGCATGTATGCACCCTTCATATAATATTTTTGGTAGATAAGATGACTACTTTCATGGATAAGAGTTTTGGAAATAAATAAAATATCTGTATGTGCAAGATGAAAATATTTATAGTGATATGATAATGTAGGAAGCTTTACACTTGTCAAAATAATAAAAATCTAGTTATAATCTAGTAAGGTTCTCCCACTAGTTATAATTACAATTTTAGTCCTTCCCTCTTCTTATCAGATATTCTTTCTCTTGATTAAGAATAAGGCTATCCTTCTCTTGATTAATATAGGTTTTCTTTTTTGTTAACTTTCATCATAGATTAAAGTTTCATTTTCATTTAAGTCCATAAAGTCTCCTTTTGCAGGAGCGAAATCTATTGTGGCGTAGCTAATCCCTTGTGTCATCCTTAGGGTCGCTTTCTTGTAAGCATGTTGCAAGAGAGTAATCCCTTTCCTTCTTTCTACTGATAAAAGAAGGTAACAATACACATTAGTGGATAGAAGTTGTGTATATAACTTTGCATATATATAAAATAGTCTAGATTAGATTAACATTAGATTAGATATTCTTGCTCTTGATTAGGAGTAAGCATATCTTTGTCCTGATTAAGATAGGTTTCCCTTTTTGTTAACTTGCATCATAGATTAAATTTGCATTTTAATTTAAGTCCATAAATTCTCCTTTTTTTAAGAGAGAAATCCATTGTGGCATAGTTGAGCCCTTGTGTCATCCTTAGGGTTTCTTTCTTGCAATCATGTTACAAGAGAGTAATCCCTTTCCTTATGTCTACAGATAAAAGCATGTAACAATATAAATTAGCGGATAGAAGGCTGTGTATATAACTTTGTATATATATAATAGTCCAGATTAGATTAACATTAGATTAGGCTAGTCTTAGGACAAGGGTAAGTGGAGACCCATAGAACTAGTCAAAATCACCATTTCAACAGATAAGGTTCTAATTGGGACCCTGACCCGGTGAGCCCCCTATGATGTTGAACATGGTCATTTTTTGCCATCAACATTTTTGGCACTAGAATGAGGGCCATCAACGAGTGTGCATAATAATTTGATTCTTGTTTGAGCTATTGTTTTTAATTCTTTCATTTATTTTTAATGGCTCCTAAACTTCCTATTTAGAGTTACATATCTAGTTGAGCATCCTGCAACACTCCAAAAAAGGTAGTAAAGTACTTTTCGAAGGTAAAATTCAATGGTAAGAGCAAAAATTATGCATATGATCATGTTTTACATTTTATTCAAAATTTTACAAATTGTTTTTTTCGATATTGATGATGACATTCTATGCAAGATTTTTACTCTTACATTTACATGCCAAGCCAATAAATGGTGCAAATCATTGCCAGTTGTCTCCATACATACATGGGATTAGTTTGTAAGTGAGTTTGTTTATACATTTCAAGATTATTATGATTATGATGAAATATATACAAAACTTGAAAACTTACAAAAACTAGAAGGTGAATCTGATATTGATTTTCATAGTAGATTCAAATTAATCACTTTTAACTTTCATGTTGATAATCACGTACATAAGTGAAGTCACAATACATCAAACCACTACCATTAGAATATTTTCATCAAATTTTCAAGGCATTTGCATTAAAATTCAATTGGTTTCATAAATTTGATTCAACAATCATAGTCTACATTACTTTTCCAACCAACTTGGCTTACATTGAAAATATGCAATATATAGAAAAAGATGTGTCGCGTGGGATCCATGTTCCCCAACTACCATCCCTATAAATTAGGCTTAGATTATTCCCTACCAGATGATCCTTCGGATGACACTTTACTAAGAATAGAAACTCGAATGTACCCAATCATACAATAACTAACGCTTTCACCATGAGAGGTCGGTCATCAGCAAGATTCTGTCGTTAAGAAATTACGCGCCAGTGTTTTTCCCTTTGACAGATTTTTAGGATGATCAAGTGCTTTGCCAGACTCCCACCATCTAGTGTAACATCTTTGATTGTTGTTGCACAATCATTTGTTGAGGTGTGCATGTGGCGGGTAACCGTGAACTATCACTAGTGTCTCCAAGATGACAATGTCGGTCAGGGGATGATGCCTTTCTTCAAAACTGTTGTGTGCTCGACTTACACTTGTCCTTCGTGATGTATGGGTTTCCAAAATTTATGCGACACATGTCTGTCACATGGGTACACGTCAAACTTTTTTCTCCCCAATAGGAAACAAGACACGGGGAAGAAAAATCTTACGTTGCATTCGAAAAAACAAAATTGGGTCGATTAATTAAGTTTCTAGACTCGTCTGCAGTCTTGATAATTGAAGTGTTTTCTTGAGAGATAAGTTGCACATTTCCAGATTCTTTACTTGTCTTTGCAATACCACGTTCCATTTTAACTTCATTTGTGCACTAGCTAGAGCTGCATGAATGTTTTCCATGGCCGGTCCACATTCCCTGAAGTGCTCCGCAATTATCTCCTCTAACATTCTTTATTCCTCATGCAACTGAATGATCGTGTTTTTCACTTCTCTAAGCTTCCTATTGAGCCAAGTCACATTCCCTTCTCAACCCTGTGATGTTGATGTTTCGATGGTATTTTCTGCCAACTTATTTCTCAATTCCTTGTTCTCTTGGTATAGCTCAACAATGGTGAGCTAAGCTTTCTTTAGCTGCTACAACATCTCACGAATATCAATGTCCTTAGCATCCGAACTTCTCCTCCTGGCACAGGTTTCTCGATTTGGACCTTCAACAAGTTCCAGCCGAATAGTGCGCATGAGTAACTCCTCAGCGACCGATTTTGCATGTGGCTTGCTTAGGGATTAGGCCTTCCCAGTCTCTCTATTCTTCCTTGGTCTGTCCCTTTTCCGGGGCATTGACTGTTAGGGGGAAAAGGCTTCAAATGTATTTCCTTTCTCTGCATCCCTTCCTATTTCCACCTCCACGTCGTGTGATGTTTCTTTTCCCATGGGTAGAGGGCGATATCCTTTGGGGTCCCTGGGAATGTCAGCTGCAAGTAGAAAAAAATCCCAAATCTTGCCCAATTTCCTCAATTACTCAACTATCAACAATTTAATTAGTGAGATATGAGATAAGTTCTTCTTCGGTTGGTTCACTTCAACTTGAACACTGTCTGCCATTACTCAGAGGCTTTGGTGCAAGAAGAAGGGAAAATTCAATGGTTTTCTTCATGTGAAATGCATCAACAACCTGATGTGATTTGGGTGTATTCTGTCATACCTCTTTTCACATGTGAAATAATTTCTAATTGCTATCATAAGTTTCTGAAAAAGGCTCTTGTCGATATCGACTTGGAACACTCATTTCGAATTTCCCATTCAATCAGTTTGGTTTGATGAATTCCTCATAGCATAGCACGTCCAAAGGCATGCCCTTAGACCACCTTTCACTGTGCAGAGGGATATGCATCATGGATGACAGAGTTTCCTCCATCACCTGGAATTTGATTCCTGTTATTATCGTGTGGAACCCGTTGAATCTAAGCGCTAACTATTCCGCCAGTTTCACGGTGAATCCTTGGATTTTCTTGCAATAGAGCATGCATCCAACCTATCTAAAAGATGCTTTGACATCTGGATCTTCATTTATCAATGCCAAGTTTTGAGGCTCAGACCCCACAATCCTTCCACTTCATGCCCCTTTTCTTATGTTCTGGGATGTCATCATGGTGCGAGGATGGGTCAATGATGTGGCAATGATGATGAAAGGCTCAATAGGGGAGCGCGAAAGGGAATTTTGACGTGATGAGAACTCGAAGGATGAGGGTATGACCGTGAGAGGACTTATTGTCTAAAAGAAAAATTGGTGACCAACTTCGACCAGCTCTAAAACATGATATAAGATGGAACACACGTGGTGGTCTCAACCGACTCAGTTTGTGAAACAACTGATGGAAATCAACTTTCCCACAGTGAGGAACTCAAGGCTTGCGGAAAAGGCTAAAGATGATGCATAGATTCGACTGGTAAATGGAATACATGCATAGTGACTAACATTTATAACTAGATGGGTGAGGGATGGAATCATGACAGGGGACATTGAATCCATGGTGATGAGAAGTTTAAAAGTAGGCCTAAGATTTGCGCAGCACATTTGCACAATGGGTATAATTCAGAGTGTGTGAAGTACATATGATAAGAGCTGTAGAGTATACGTGATATGAGCGATGTGATTTCTTATCCTTTTTGAATTAATAATGAGCTGATGACGGTCATTATATCCGCTGATGTGAACCTAAATATAACAACTTGATTCAACCTTTGGCACATAAAACCTCCTCTTTTGACAGGACCCGACCTTTTGGGAAAACACCTTTATCATTTACACATGTTTGGTTCTGACGTCCATTCCCAACTCCAAGGGCCAAACCGACCACTTGCTGACTTCGACCCATTTGTTGTTCTGTACCTGACCTCAAATGCTTTGGCACACAGACTATGACTCGACTAAGACTGATTCTAACTGAAAAAATGATGGCGCTAACGCATTTTGAAATTTTCTATGAGATATAATTTGATCCAAGAGAAGCATAGTGGTGGAATAGTTGGAAATTTTGAATAGGAAAAAACTTATGCTCAAATCAATAATTTTTATTATTAGCTCAGCATGGGAGATAAAGTGAGTATATTTGTATAAAGGTGAATAATTTGTCAACATGCAAAGGGAGGAACTCATAATGTAGGCTTATAACAACCTTTACTAGTTCCCAATAGGCCTTGAGATTTAGCAAGTATGGATTTTATATTGGGTTTGCCTAAGACTCAGAGAGGTAATGATTCCATTTTAGTTGTAGTGGATAGATTCTATAAAATGGCTCATTTCATTCTATGCTTTAAAACAAGTGATGCAACTCATATTGGTAATTTGTTTTTCAAATAAGTTGTGAGGTTCATGGAATCCCTGAGAGCATTATTTCAGATAGAGATACTAGATTTGTGGGAAATTTTGGGAGAAATTTATGGAATAAGTTGGGAACACATTTGAACTTTAGCTCAACTTATCATCCTCAGACACATGTAAAAGTTAAGGTGGTATATTTATGTTTGGGAAACATCTTAAGAATTCTAATTGGTGAACATCTGAAGTAATGGGATCATATACTTTCACGAGAAGAATTCACATACAAGGATTCACCTAATCAAAGAATTTGATTAATTTCATTCCAATTTATGTATGGAATGCACCCAATAGAAGTTTAAGCACTAAAATAACTGGGAAAAGTAGAGAGGAGGAGTGTTGAAGGTGAGGATTTTGCTACAACAATATAAGAATTGCATGAACAGGTGAAGAGACGGATCCAAGAAAGCAACAATGAGTATAAGTAAAGAGCATATTTTAGAAGAAGAGAAGTGAACTTTGAAATTTGGGATTTGGTGATGGATCATTTAAAGAAAGAGAGATTCCCAAGAGGGGAATATAACAAGTTGAAACTAAAGAACCTTGTATAATTTTGAGGATGTTTTCAATGAATGCATATGAGATTGATCTTTCACCTAACATTGAAATTTAACCTATTTTCAATGTTACATATTTGTATACTTACAAGGGAAGTGAGGCAGAAGACACTACTACATATGGGCGGATTATTCCACGAAAATTTTCCATGTTTCCATTAGTTTCATCTTTTTTTTTTAAATAGGGC
>ML780212.1:0-27168 GCA_009831015.1 Picea engelmannii
TTCATTCTTACTGTGTTTGCCTGAGAAAAGGGGTTGAGATTTTGGGTAGAAGGATAAAGATTAAATCTGAAGGGTCATGATCTGCATGTAGGCTTAGAACCCTAGCTTACTAGTCCGTAGGGTAAAATACCCAACAACACATAAGAACATTAAAATCGAGAATAAACAACATTCATGCCACCAATGGATAGGATTGTATTAGTGGGAAAACATGAAAGAGAAAGGGAGATATATGGGTCTCCTCTTCCTCTAAGGGAGGGCTCTTGGACCCCCAAATATCGAGCTCTTCTTACAAGTAGCAAACTAGAATGAAAAGGTGAAGAGAATCCAAAGCACATTCATTCAAGAGGTGATATGAATAGCTAAATGAAATGGTGCTTGTATACTCTTGGTAAGAAAAGAGGATTCTCCAAGAGAATATAAGCAACATAACAATACAAATGAATTCCTTAGAAATATAGTGCACCCATGGCCTCCTTTTATAGCATAGCTTTGAGGCATTATGAAACTAGTTCTTAGTGTGAACAAGGGGTCCTTTAGGTCACCCTTAGGTCTTTGACCAACCCCCCAGTCAGATTCATCCGAGATTTGGGTGTCAAATCAACTTGGAAGCTGAACCAAAAGTGGGTGGAAGGTCGACCAATATCAAAAATGTGTCGTTCTGAGGGTTGTGCATTTTTTTTGCATCCACAGTCACGCATCGTGTCCATGTGCATTTTTCTTATGTTTCTGGATGGCGTATGTGCACATGCTCCCTGTGTAGTTTTAGCGCATGCTGATTTTATAACTGGTTGTATAGTTTTGGACCTTTTGGAAATGTATTTTTGGTTCATGAGTGAACTAATGAGTGTTTTGAAGATGTTGGATTCTTGTAACCATATGCGGACGAAATTCCGGTGATAACAAGGCTCTAAAGGCCTTTTTACAATAAATAGGAATGCCCAAAACCCTAGACATCCAAAAACCTAACTCTAGGAGATGAAGCGCCAAAATCATGTGGGCCCCGTTTGGGTAAGTTAGTACATCAACTTCCCAGGGTCGTAACTTTTGCATACAATCTTCGTTTTAAGCGTATGATAGCCTGTTGGAAAGGTATTGTCGAGGAGATTCATTTGGGGGGATCAACGATGTATTTCAATATCATTGAGAAGATCAATCCAGAAAAACCTTCATTTAGGCCCTCAAAATTGGCCTCGGAAGTTAAAACTGCTAAAAATAGTAAATTGCCAGAATTTTTTTTTGAGCCAGTTGGAAAAGGTGGGTGGCCACTGATATCCACCTGGATCAATCCTCCCTCCTTAGAAATCAATGGTCTCCATTTCATTAAGTGCCCGGGGGAGAGGGAAAAGCGTTTGCTGAATCTGCATCTTGGTGAGTTGCCTACCTTGCTGGAGATGTCACGCTGCTTAGTTTGTGGAAGTCTGTCACAAACCTATTGAGGCTGAGAATGTTCAACAAGTCAAGCTACACGAGAGGATAGTGTGCAGAAGGAATCTTTGCAGTTTGTTGCAACCTTTTCAACCTGCTTCTGTTGGATAGAACATGCTTGGGGTGAGGCTGTAGTGGTTGCAGTGTCCTTTTGTTCTCCTTTTGAACAAATTGTGAAGAAGCTGAATTTTGTAGTATGAGATACTACCTTGCGACACTTTTTAGGTGGAACAATAGTCAGAACTACCTCTAGTATTCTGTAGAGATGACCCTCTAGAGAAACAATGACACTGTGGGGTTGAGACTCATAAACATCATGACATTTCCACATATATGGCTGGCCCAAGAGAACATCACAGACATCCAGTGGGGCAACATCACATAATACCTCATCCTTGAAGGGTTGGATGTCGTATGACAATCGACAATGTTGGTTGACATAGAGATGTCATTCTTGGCGAAGTCACCTGATGTTGTATGGTTGTGGGTGTGGTGTTGTCAACAATCCCAACTATTTGACGACCTCTGCTGAGATGAGGTTCTTCTAGCTTCCACTATCAACAATAAAATGCAGTGAGGTCCCCTTCACCCACATTTGTGAATGAAAAAGGTGCTCCCCCTCTTTGGGATCTATTGGTTCTTCTGGTTGAATTGTTGCGGTCGCAACAATAGCAGTGAGGTATGTGTCAATGATCTATCTTTTACAAGTATTTTCAGAATCAAATTCTGAATCAAGGTTTGACTCCTTGTATTTGATCTCGACCACCAATGACTGTTTTGAGAGACATTCATCAGTGTTGTGCCAGGGGATTTTGTGGAAATCACACCATTTTTCGGTGTCCTTCTTTGTCTTCCCGTGACCTTAGTTTTCCTGTGGCTTGGACTGGTCTTCGGGAGACTGTTTGTTAGGGTCGTCTTTGAAATACTTTGGTTGTTGCGGATTTGTTGACCCGAACTCCCATTTGTTTTGGTGATTAAATTTCTTCTCGATTTTAATGACATATCGATAGACAACACCGAGTGATGAGATGTCCAGAAAATCCATTTCAGTTTGGATGTATCTGTGTAGAGCCCCACGGTATTTCCGAACCAAATGTCCTTCGACGTCTTTGATACCCATCTTGGTGCAGAAAGTATGGAAGGCATTGGTGAACTCCAGAACTGCTTGGACCCTCTCTTGCCGCAGTGTGGTCCATCTCATGCACTGGTCCTCATAGTTGCCAACAGGGTAAAAATATGCCTTTACCACATCCACAAAAAAATCCCAAGTGGGCTCGGCCCCATATATTCCAGACTCCTCTGTGAAACTTTGCTCCCAGTAATTTTCCCACCAATGTTTGACATGAGGGAGACATTTAAGGAGTGGGAAGGTGATATTTTCTCTGTCAGAAAACTTGTGAACAAGGAAATAACCTTCTAGTAGAGTTAACCATTTTTCTAGGGCTTTTGCATCTATATGTCCTTCAAATACAGGAATATCAAAATTAAATTGTACCTTGAAAGGCGAGGTGCCTCCAAAGTGGTTGCTTGATGAAGATGCACCTGCTACTATCGGCAGGCGTTGAAGGATGTGGGAAAAATTCTCCATCATTTCGTCCCTCTGTCGCGTGAGAGCTTGCTCAAGCAACAGATTGATAGGATCGTCTGCTCCATCGTTTTTCTTTTCTTCCGCCATTAAGGGTTTCTTAGGTGTGTGAGAGTGATTGTCTTCAAGAGAGACAAGCTCGAGACCCAACTTTATATACTTGGACCTCGTCGGGGACATGCACTGAAAAACGATCAAGAGTAGCCTGCTCTGATACCACTGATCCAGATTATTTTCGACATGAAATGAGAGCAGAGATATAATAAAGAAATGCATAGAGATATCATAGATATCCAATAATATGATGGAAATGTATCAGAGATGCAACCATAAACACAGAGATACAATAATACACAATTTTTATAAATGAAATAAATGTACAGAGACTGTAAAAATATAGAGTGAAAGACTCGCTAGAATGGTGGTAGCTTATCTCTGAGAAGAAATGTGACAGCTACTCGCATTCACAAGAAGATGATTACAATGAGGCTTTGAAGGTATTTTTACAATAAACAGAAATTCCTAAAACCGTAGACATCCAAAAACCTAACCCTAGGAGATGAAGCGCCAAAAGTCATGTGGGCCCTGTTGGTGACAGAAGTCACTCCTGGATTGCTTGCAGGAGCAGAGCCCGACGCCCATTAGTTTTATGTCACGGTGGTTTTTAATAGGTGATCAAATGGATAGAGACTCAGGAAGATATTACTCCAACTCAGAGACTGTGTCTGGCACGTGAGAAACAAAGGGGGTCTTGACCTAATTTCAGTCAGCAGGTTGATTAAAGGGTGAACAGGTGGAAGACTTGATAAGAAGGGTGAACAAATTACTTTGGGCAATAGGCTTTCAGCAATCTGTAGAAGAAAAACCCCGAATGTGAGATCCTTTGGTTTAGGGCTTCAAGATACTGAAAAAGGGACTTGACTGGATTCTCCAATTCCAAGTCGTTCAGCGTTAGGAAAATCACAAGGACTGATCAGAGACAATGCAACTGTCACAGCGATCAAATTCTACATCATCCTATGACAGCCACAACTCGACTGGATTCTCCAATTCCGAGCTGCTCCAACACAGTTTGAACAAAGACATGAAAGAAACTGACATCCATAAGGCAAGAAGTCTCAAGAGTTCATACATAACTAGAGATAACAATGCTTCATTAAAGCTTTACAACCGGGAGCCTCGCTCAACCATCGATAGATACAAAAATGGCGAAAACGCCTACATATACACAAAACAACCACAACAACAAAATAAAGACGTTGCATTAAGAGCTTTGTGTTTGCATGGCTTCTGACAACCTGCACCTGCAGTCTCTGAGGGATCGTGCACCTATGGCAGACGCAATCGGACTTATGACAGTTCTGCA
This sequence comes from Picea engelmannii, assembly GCA_009831015.1. Lineage (NCBI taxonomy): Eukaryota > Viridiplantae > Streptophyta > Pinopsida > Pinales > Pinaceae > Picea > Picea engelmannii. The sequence goes on from ML780212.1 coordinate 4,380, forward strand.
GGTGAATCGACGTGCTCTTAATTCGTCGCCGGACTTTCCCATTATGGTGGAGAAGATGTCTAACCACCACCAACCACCTTAATAACTGCTTTATTGGGATTGAGGATAGCTCAGCCAACTCAGCACCTTTGGGACGTGGAAGATCCCTCGCACTGCCACCTGGAATAACTGAACGGCTTGACGAATAGGCGTGGAGGCTAGCGCAAAGGATGGGGCGCATAATGGGAGTGGTGGCACCAAGACTATGAGGGTGAGACGAGAAGTGATGAAGTGCGGGAGATGTGGCAAGGGAAGGCACGCGGCGAAAGGCAATAAGCAGAAGGAGGTAGGAGGTGGAATGTGATGGGCACGATAGGGCTGACGTGGAAGTGAGTGGGATAAATGGTGGGTGGTGAGTGGATGATGAGGTGGGGGAAGGGACCATATGGATCAGAATAAGGAAGGTGGACAGATGTCGGAGGATGAGGAAGGGCTAAAGGGAGCGAGCCCCATTGCACGACCAGGAGGAGAACAGATGGCAAGGGGAAGGATGGTACAAAGATGACACGACAGGGAAGGGCGTCCATGCAGGTTAAAAGCAGAGCAGCTGAGAAGGATGGGATTGCCTGAGCACCGTTGATTCGGGTGCGTTGATCTCGGTCATCGGAGAGATGCGTCCTTGATTCAGGACCCCCCCCCCTCCGCTTAAAAGTAGAAAGGCGGGGGGGGTATGGAATTACCCCGTGCGTCGTTGATCCGGGCACTTCGATCGTAGCCGTTGAAGAGGTGCACCCTCNCCCCTCAGCTTAAAGGTAGAAAGGCAGAGGGGCTCCAGAATCCCATGTGCACCGTTGATCTGGGCGCGCGAATCTCTGCCGTCCAAAATTGTTGACTGCTTAATCACAAGCGCATTTACGTCCCGAGCTTATAGTAAATGGGTTTTTCACCCACTCCTTCGCATTCTAACCCCTCTTACCAGAAATATCGCTAACATTAGGCTCCATGGAGTATAGAGTCGTCCCTGTGATGCTCTAAGAACTCATTCCACAGCTTCAGTGCCTTGCTGTTGGGTTATGGAGTCAGTCTCAAAACATCCCGCTGCTGAAACTACCATCCGAAAAATAAAAAACCAAACAAACTAAACATAGACGCTCCAAGGAGCTTATTTATGTATAGTCCTAAGCTAATAAAAACTTTTACATGGGGCTAGGTGAAAGCAGACTTCCACCATAGCCAATCACATAACTTCCTGAAGGGAAGCTCTTTCCTTCTGTCAATGATCACAAAGAGTTGATGTAACCGCGACAGCAGAACGGCTACACTCTTAAACTTCTCACTGGCTGAAGTTGAGATGAAATAGGGCGGCTCCAAGGCATAGGGGGAATGCCACTCCACGTACTCACTGACAGGGTCATAGAATGAGTGGCCAATCTCGAAAAATTGGTGACAGACAGCCTCTTTTGCTACACAGTTATTCACACGCGGCTGAATGTCTCCGATAACCACAGTCGGGTGAATAACTGAAGTAAGATTGCTGATCTCAGATGGTGGCTGCTTACTGACTGGCTCTGAACAAAGGGAAGACTGCCCCTCTGGTTCTTTTTCCTCTTCTTGTTGGCTCTCCTCTAGGTCTGATTCATATTTATCATAAATAGGGACCATGGGGTGGTTCTGCTTGCTGACTGGCTCTTCAGTATCTTTATAGTGATCGAATGTAGGATAAGCTTGATACTCATCATCACTGTAATATTTATCAAAAAGGGGTTGACCCTTATCTCTACAATCCTTCTCCAGAATGGTGATCCCATCAAGAATATTCGTTTCAGGGACAGTGGGACCAGCTGCTTCTGGCTGCTCATACATAGTCTTCTTCTCTTTAATCCCAGGTAAAAATATATCGTGAGAAACCCCTTGGAGGAAAAGAGAAGAATCCTCTTCCACAACTAACCCCTCTTTTAAAAGGAGAGGGTCTTCGTCATCATGAGCAGAGCTGCTAGGAATGTCTGCTTCAACCCGATACTCAGGTGAGCCATCTACCGTGGACCACATCTGCTCTACAAACTCATAATCTCCACCAGAGGCGTGTTGATCTCCATGAATATCTAAAAGAACAGACGCATCCGATATGATGTTAGATGCTTCCATCCTCGAGCTAACACCACTAATATCATTCAACACCTCAATTTTTTTACAGCAGACGCTTTCTTCCACAGTAAGGACTTCATCGCAGACATGGTCTGTAGGGAAAGCAGAGGCTTTATGGAGCAAAGAAAATTCCTCACAACAATGTTCATACAAACGATTAGCTGGAAAGTATTCTTTACAAAATGAATTGAAAGCTGTATGAAAACCTACTAGAGAATAGATGCTTGCAGCGGGAAGAGATCAGCAACAATCGAGAGCAGCTCCCTTTAATGAATACCTGAAAAGCTTAATCTGGACATCCTCATGCGTGATATTGTGTCGGTGAATAGCTTCATGGAAGTCCAGTAAATGCTCAGCTGGTTCCTCCCAATCCTTTGCATGAAATTCAGGGAGGAAATCTTCCCATTGGTCTCTATCAGGAAGTGCATTAGGAAAACCAGCTATCTGGGAAAAGTCACAGAAAGCAAACCTTTGAGCCAAAATTTTCTCCATATCGAACCAGTGGAGTCGCCAATCGATCCTCGAATCATGGATTCGCCAGGTGAAAGATGCACAGCTTCAAGTATGTCTGGTCCTTGTTCACCATCAAAGGCCAGATCTTAACATTGTCGTTACCCCAGGAAGCTTCTCAGGCTGAGAAAGCAGCTGCTGAAACCTTCTCGAGAAAGCTCCTTAGGGTCAGCTTTCAGGTGTGCTAACAGTAGTCACAGCTGAAACAGTGATGTGGAAACAATGGAGTCGCCATAGTGGAGTCGCCAGGTGCACAGTAGCAATATTTAAGGGCTCTGATGTATGATGCACCTTCAGAATCAGAGGCTCAATGTCATTCTACCCAGGGAAAATCTTCAACTTCGTCCTCGGCAACGGCGACGAAAGTCACTCCTGGATTGCTTGTAGGAGCAGAGTCCGACGCCCATTAGTTTTATGTCAAAGTGGTTTTTAATAGGTGATCAAATGGATAGAGACTCAGGAATATATTACTCCAACTCAGAGACTATGTCTGGCACGTGAGAAACAAAGGAGGTCTTGACCTAATTTCAGTCAGCAGGTTGATTAAAGGGTGAACAGGTGGAAGACTTGATAAGAAGGGTGAACAAATTACTTTGGGCAACAGGCTTTCAACAATCTGTAGAAGAAAAACCCCGAATGTGAGATCCTCTGGTTCAGGGCTTCAAGATACTGAAAAGGGACTTGACTGGATTCTCCAATTCCAAGTCGTTCAGCGTTAGGAAAATCACAAGGACTGATCATAGACAATGCAACTGTCACAGCGATCAAATTCTACATCATCCTATGACAACCACAACTCGACTGGATTCTCCAATTCCAAGCTGCTCCAACACAGTTTGAACAAAGACATGAAAGAAACTGACATCCATAAGGCAAGAAGTCTCAAGAGTTCATACATAACCAGAGATAACAATGATTCATTAAAGCTTTACAACCGGGAGCCTCGCTCAACCATCAATAGATACAAAAATGGCGAAAACGCCTACATATACTCAAAACAACCACAACAACAAAATCAAGATGTTGCATTAAGAGCTTTGCGTCTGCATGGCTTCTAACAACCTGCACCTGCAGTCTCTGAGGGATCATGTACCTATGGCAGACGCAATCAGACTTCTGACAGTTCCGCAGGTGAATCGACGTGCTCTTAATTCATCGCTGGAATTTCCCATTATGGCGGAGAAGATGTTTAACCACCACCAACCACCTTAATAACTGCTTTATTGGGATTGAGGATAGCTCAGCCAACTCAGCACCTTTGGGACTTGGAAGACCCCTCGCGCTGCCACCTGGAATAACTGAACGGCTTGACGAATAGGCGTGGAGGCCAGCACGAAGGATGGGGCGCATAATGGGAGTGGTGGCGCCAAGACTATGAGGGTGAGACGAGAAGTGATGAAGTGCGGGAGATGTGGAAAGGGAAGGCACGTGGTGAAAGGCAATAAGCGGAAGGAGGTAGGAGGTGGAATGTGATGGGCACGATAGGGCTGACGTGGAAGTGAGCGGGATAAATGGCGGGTGGTGAGTGGATGATGAGGTGGGGGAAGGGACCATATGGATCAGAAGAAGGAAGGTGGACAGATGTCGGAGGATGAGGAAGGGCTAAAGGGAGCGAGCCCCATTGCACGGCCAGGAGGAGAACATATGGCAAGGGGAAGGATGGTACAAAGATGAAACGACAGGGAAGGGGGCCCATGCAGGTTAAAAGCAGAGCAGCTGAGAAGGATGGGATTGCCTGAGTGTCGTTGATCCGAGCGCGTTGATCTTGGTCGTCGGAGAGATGCGTCCTCGATTCCGGACCCCCCCCTCCACTTAAAAGTAGAAAGGTAGGGGGGATCCAGAATTACCCCGCACGTCGTTGATCCGAGCACTTCGATCATAGCTGTTGAAGAGGTGCACCCTCGATTCCGGACCCCCCCCTCCGCTTAAAGGTAGAAAGGCAGGGGGGCTCCAGAATCCCATGTGCACCGTTGATCCGGGCGCGCGAATCTCTGCCGTCCAAAATTGTTGACTGCTTAATCACAAGCACATTTACGTCTCGAGCTTATAGTAAATGGGTTTTTCACTCACTCCTTCGCATTCTAACCCCCCTTACCAGAAATATCACTAACAGGCCCCATTTGGGTAAGTTAGTACATCAACTACCCGGGGTCGTAACTTTTGCATGCGATCTTCGTTTTAGGCGTATGATAGCCCGTTGGAAAGGTATAATCCAAGAGATTCATTTGGGCGGATAAACAATGCCTTTAGATATCATTGAGAAGATCAATCCCGAAAAACCCTCATTTAGGCCCTCAAAATTGGCCCCGGAAGTTAAAACTGCTAAAAATAGTAAATTGCCAAAATTGCCAGAAAATTGTTTTGAGCCAGTTGGAAAAGGTGGGTGGCCATCGATATCCACCTCAATCGATCCTCCCTCCTTAGGAAGAAATGGTCTCCATTGTGTTGAGTGCCTAGGGGAGAGGGAAAATCTTTTTCTAAATCTACATCTTGGTGAGTTGCTTATCTTGCTGGAAATGTCGCACTGCTCAGTTTGTGGAAGTCTATCACGAACATGTTAAGGATGAGGATGTTTAATGAATCTTTGTGCTTTGATGCAACCTTGTCGACCTGTTTATGTTCAATAGAAGGTGCTTGGGGCGAAGCTGTAGTGGTTGGATTGTCCTTCTATTCTCCTTTTGAACAGATTGTGAAAAAGCTGAATTTTGCAGTATGAGATACTACCTTGCGGCACTATTTAGGTGGAACAATAGTTGGAACTACTTATGGTATTCTGTAGAGATGACCCTCTAGAGAAACAATGACACTACAGGGTCGAGACTCATAAAAATCATGGCATCTCCACATATATGGCTGGCACAAGAGAACATCACAGACATCCAATGGGGCAACATCACATAATACCTCATCCTTGAAGGGCTGGATGTTGTATGACAATCGACATTATTGGCTGACACAGAGATCTCGTCCTTGGCGAAGCCACCCGATGTTGTATGGTTGTGGGTGTGGTGTTGTCGACAATACCAACTGTTTGACAACCTCTGCTGAGATGAGGTGTCTTCTGGCTTTTGCTATCAACAATAAAATGCAGTGGGGTCCCCTTCAACCACATATGTGAATGAAAAAGGCACTCCACCTCTTCGGGATCTGTTGGTTCTTCTGGTTGAATTGTTGCAGTCGCGACAATAGCAGTGAGTTTTGCCTCAATGATCTATCATTTACGATTATTTTTAGAATCAAATTCTGAATCAGGGTTCGATGCCTTGTCTTTGATCTCGGCCACCAATGATGGTTTTGAGCGATATTCATCAGTGTTGTTCCAGGGGATTTTGTGGAGATCGCACCATTTTTTGATGTCCTTCTTTGTCTTCTCATGACCCTTCTTTTCCTGTGACTTGGACTGGCTTTCAAGAGATTGTTTGTTAGGGCCATCTTTTTCATACTTTGGTTGTTGCGTATTTGCAGACCCGAACTCCCGTTTGTTATGGTGTTTAAATTTCTACTCGATTTTAACAACATATCAGTAGGCAACACCAAGTGATGAGATGTCCAGAAAATCCATTTCAGTTCGGAGTCTTTGATACCTATCTTGGTGCGCAAAGTATGGAAGGCATTGGTGAACTCTGAAACTTCTTGGCTCCTCACTTGCCGCAATGTGGTCCATCTCATGTACTGGTCCTCATAGCTTCCAACAAGGTAATACTGTTCCTTTACCGCATCCACAAAAAAATCCCAAGTGGGCTCAACCCCATATATTCCAGACTCCTCTGTGGAACTGTGCTTCCAGTAATTTTCATACCAATGTTCGACATGAGGGAGAGCTTTAAGGAGTGTGAAGGTGATCTTTTCTCTATCGAAAAAATTATGAACATGGAAATAACCTTCTAGCAGAGTTAACCATTTTTCTAGGGCTTATGCATCTATCTGTCCTTCAAATACAAGAATATCAAAATTAACTTGTACCTTGAAAGGCGAGGTGCCTCCAAAGTGGTCGCTTGATGAAGATGTGACTGCTGCTATCGACAGGCATCAAGGATGTGGGCAAAACTCTGCATCATTCCATCCCTCTTTCGCGTGAGAGATTGCTTAAGCAATAGATTGATAGGATCGTCTGCTCCGTCGTTTTTCTTTTCTTCTGCCATGGAGGGTTTCTTGGGTGTGCGAGAGCAATTGTATTCAAGAGAGATAAGATTGAGACCCAAATTTCTATACTCGGACCTCGTCAGGGACATGCATTGATAAACGATCAAGGGCAACCTGCTCTAATACCACTGATCTGGATTATTTGCGACACGAAATGAGAGTGGAGATATAATAAAGAAATGCACAGAGATATCACGGATATCCAATAATATAACGGAAATGTATCAGAGATACAATGATAACGCAGAGATAAAGTAATACATCATTTCTATTAATGAAATAAATGTACAGAGACTGTAAAAATACAGAGTGAAAGACTCGCTAGAATGGTGGCAGCTTATCTCTGAGAAGAGATGTGACGGCTACTCGCATTCACAAGAAGATGATTACAATGAGGCTCTGCAGAAATTTTTACAATAAATAGGAATTCCAAAAACCCTAGACATCCAAAAAACTAACCCTAAGAGATGAAGCGCCAAAAGTCATGTGGGCCCCATCTGGGTAAGTTAGTACATCAACTTCCCGGAGTCGTAACTCTTGCATACAATATTCGTTTTAGGCATATGATAGCCCGTTGGAAAGGTATTGTTGAGGAGATTCATTTTGTGGGATTAATGATTCCTTCAACTATTATTGAGAAGCTCGATATCGAAAAACCTTCATTTAGGCCCTCAAAATTGGCCCTAGGAATTAAAACTGATAAAAATAGTAAATTGCCAAAATTGCCAGAAAATTGTTTTGAGCCTATTAGAAAAGGTGGGTGGCCACCAATATCCACCAATATCAATCCTCCCTCCTTAGGAAGCAATGGTATCCATTGCGTTGAGTGCCCGATGGAGAGGGAAAAGTGTTTGTTGAATCTGCATCTTGGTGATCTTTTTGCCTTGCTGGAGATGTCGCGTTGCTCAGTTTGTGGAAGTCTGTCATGAACCTGTTGAGGCTGAAGATGTTCAACAAGTTGAGCTACGCAAGAGGACGGTGTGCAGAAGGAATATTTGCACTTTGCTGCAACCTTGTCGATCTACTTCTATTGGATAGAAGGTGCTTGGGGCGAGGCTTTAGTGGTTGTAGTGTCCTTTTGTTCTGCTTTTGAACAGATTGTGAAGAAGCTGAATTTTGCAGTATGAGATACTACCTTGCGACACTATCTAGGTGGAACTATAGTCGGAACTACCTATGGTATTCTTTAGAGATGAACCTATAGAAAAACAATGACATTGCGGGGTCGAGACTCATAAACAACATGGTGTCTCCACATATATGGTTGGCCCAAGAGAACATCAAAGACATCTAGTGGGGAAACATCACGTAATACCTCATCCTTGAAGGGATAGATGTCGTATGACAATTGACAATGTTGGCTGACATGGATATCTCGTCCTTGACAAAGCCACCCAATGTTGTATGGTTGCGGGTGTGGTGTTGTCGAAAATCCCAACTATTTGACGACCTCTGCTGAGATGAGGTTCTTCTGGGTTCCGCTATCAACAATAAATTGCAGCGGGGTCCCCTTCACCGACATCTATGAATGAAAAAGGCGCTCCACCTCTTTAGGATCTGTTGGTTCTTTTCGTTGAATTACTACGATCGTGACAATAGCAGTGGGGTTTGCGTCAATGATTTAGTCTACGTCAATGATCTGTCCTTTACCAGTATTTTCAGAATCAGATTATGAATCAGGGTTTGGCTCATTGTCTTTGATATCAGCCACCAATGACTGTTTTGAGAGACATTCATCAGTGTTGTGCCAGGGGATTTTGTGGAAATCACACCATTTTCCGGTGTCCTTATTTGTCTTCCCGTGGCCCTTCTTTTCTTGTGGCTTGGACTGGTTTTCGGGAGACTGTCTTTTAGGGATGTCTTTGTCATACTTTGGTTGTTGTGGATTCGCAGACCTGAACTCCCGTTTGTTCTGGTGCTTAAAATTCTACTCGATTTTAACAGCATATCGATAGGAAGCACTGAGTGATGAGATGTCCAGAAAATCCATTTCATTTTGGATGTATCTGTGTAGAGCCCCACGATATTTTAGAACCAAATGTCGTTCAGAGTCTTTGATACCCATCTTGGTGCGAAATGTATGGAAGGCATTGGTGAACTCTGAAAGTTATTAACCCCTCTCTTGTCGCAGTGTGGTCCATCTCATGTACAGGTTCTCATAGTTGCCAATAGGGTAATACTGTTGCTTTACTGCGTCCACAAAAAAATCCCAAGTGGGCTCGACCCCATATATTCCAAACTCCTTTGTGGAACTTTGCTCCCAGTAAGTTTCCCACCAATGTTTGACATGAGGGAGAGATTTAAGGAGTGAGAAGGTGATCTTTTCTTTGTCAGAAACATTGTGAACAGGGAAATAACCTTCTAGCAAAGTTAACCATTTTTCTAGGGCTTCTACATCTATCTGCCCTTCAAATATAGGAATATCAAAGTTAACTTGTACCTTGAAATGCGAGGTGCCTCCAAAGTGACTTCTTGATGAATATGCGTTTGCTGCTATCGGTAGACGTTGAAGGATGTGGGAAAAATTCTCCATCATTTCATTCCTCTGTTGTGTGAGAGCTTGCTCAAGCAACAGATTCATAGGATCGTCTGCTCCGTCGTTTTTCTTTTCTTCTGCCATTGAGGGTTTCTTGGGTGTGCGAGAGCGATTGTATTCACAAGAGACAAGATCAAGACCCAATGTTTTATACTTGTACCTTGTCGGGGACATGTACTAAAAAATGATCAAGAGCAACATGCTCTGATACCACTGATCCAGATTATTTTCGGCACAAAATGAGAGCAGAGATATAATAAAGAAATGCACAGAGATATCACAGATATCCAATAATATAACGAAAATGTATAGAAGATGCAACCATAAACACAGAGATACAGTAACACACGATTTCTATTAATGAAATAAATGTACAGTGACTGTAAAAATACAGAGTGAAAGACTCGTTAGAATGGTGGCAACTTATCTTTGAAAAGAGATGTGACGGCTACTCAGATTCACAAGAAGATGATTACAATGAGGCTCTGAAGGCCTTTTTACAATAAACAGGAATTCCAAAACCCCTAGAGATGCAAAAACCTAACCCTAGGAGATGAAGCGCCAAAATTCATGTGGGTCCCGTTTGGTTAAGTTAGTACATCAACTTCCCGAGGTCGTAACTTTTGCATACGATCTCCGTTTTAGGCGTATGATAGACTGTTGGAAAGGTATCATCGAGGAGATTCATTTTGGTGGATCAATCATGCCATAGGCTATCATTGGTGAAGCTCAATCCCAAAAATCCTTCATTTACTCCCTCAAAATTGGCCCCATAAATTAAAACTGCTAAAAATAGTAAATTTCCAAAATTGCCAGAAAACTATTTTGAGCCAGTTGGAAAAGGTGGGTGGCCACCGATATCCACCTGGATCAATCCTCCCTCCTTAGGAAGAAATGGTCTCCATTTCCTTGAGTGCCCGGGGAAGAGGGAAAAGCGTTTGTTGAATCTGCATCTTGGTGAGCTGCTTGCCTTGCTGGAGATGTCGCGCTGCTCAGTTTGTGGAAGTCTGTCACGAACTTGTTGAGGCTGAGGATGTTCAACAAGTCGAGCTACGCAAGAGGATGGCGTGCAAAAGGAATATTTATGTTTTGCTGCAACCTTGTTGACCTGCTTCTGTTGGATAGAAGGTGCTTGGGGCGAGGCTGTAGTGGTTGTAGTGTCCTTATGTTCTCCTTTTGAACAGATTATGAAGAAGTTGAATTTTGCAGTATGAGATACTACCTTGCGACACTGTTTAGGTGGAACAATAGTGAGAAATACCTTCGGTATTCTGTAGAGATGACCCTCTAGAGAAACAATGATATTGCAGGGTGAAGACTCATAAACAACATGGTGTCTCCACATATATGGTTGGCCCAAGATAACATCACATAAATCCAGTGGGGAAACATCTTATAATACCTCATCATTGAAGGGTTGGATGTCATATGACAATCGACATTGTTGGCTGACACAGAGATCTCATCCTTGGCGAAGCCACCCGATGTTGTATGGCTGCGGGTGTGGTGTTGTCGACAATCCCAACTGTTTGATGACCTCTGCTGAGAGGAGGTTCTTCCGGCTTCTGTTATCAACAATAAAATGCAGCAGGGTCCCCTTCACCCACATCTATGAATGAAAAAGGTGCTCCCCCTCTTCGGGATCTGTTGGATCTTCTAGTTGAATTGTTGCGGTCGTGAAAATAGCAGTGGGGTCTGCGTCAATGATCTGTCCTTTACCAGTATTTTCATAATCAGATTCTGAATCAGGGTTCAGCTCCTTGTCTTTGATCTTTGCCACCAATGATGTTTTTGAGAAAAATTCATCGGTGTTGTGCCAGGGGCTTTTGTGGAAATCGCACCATTTTTCAGTGTCCTTCTTTGTCTTCCCGTAACCCTTATTTTCCCATGGCTTGGACTGGTTTTCGGGAGACTGTTTGTTAGGGCCATATTTTTCATACTTTGGTTGTTGCGAATTTGCAGAGCCAAACTCTCATTTGTTCTAGTGCTTACATTTCTACTCGATTTTAATAGCATATCAATAGGCAACACCGAGTGATGAGATGTCCAGAAAATCCATTTCAGTTTGGATGTATCGATGTAGAGCCACATGATATTTCAGAACCAAATGTCATTCGTATTCTTTGATACCCAGCTTGGTGTGAAAAGTATGGAAGGCATTGGTGAACTCTGGAACTGCTTGGCCCCTCTCTTGCCGCAGTGTGGTCCATCTCATGTACTGGTCCTCATAGTTTCCAACAGGGTAATACTGTTCCTTTACCACATCCATAAAAATCCCCAAGTGGGCTCGACCCTATATATTCCAGACTCCTTTGTGGAACTTTTCTCCCAATAAGTTTCCCACTAATGTTTGACATGAGGGAGAGCTTTAAAGAGTGCGAAGGTGATCTTTTCTCTGTCGAAAAAATTGTGAACATGGAAATAACCTTCTAGCAGAGTTAACCATTTTTCTAGGGCTTATGCATTTATCTGTCCTTCAAATACAGGGATATCAAAATTAAATTGTACCTTGAAAGGCGAGGTGCCTCCAAACTGGCCGCTTGATGAAGATGCGCATGTTTCTATCGGTAGGCATTGAAGGATGTGGGAAAAATTCTCCATCATTTTGTTTGTCTGTCACGTGAGAACTTGCTCAAGCAACAGATTGATAGGATCGTCTGCTCCGTCGTTTTTATTTTCTTCCGCCGTTGAGGGTTTCTTGGGTGTGCGAGAGTGATTATCTTCAAGAGAGACAAGCTCGAGACCCAACTTTCTATACTCGAACCTCATTGGGGACATGCACTAAAAAACGATCAAGAGTAGCCTGCTCTGATACCACTGATCCAGATTATTTTCGGCACGAAATGAGAGTGGGGATATAATAAAGAAATGCACAGAGATACCGAGGATATCCAATAATATAACATAAATGTATCAGAGATGCAACCATAAACACAGAGATACAATAATACACAATTTCTATTAATGAAATAAATGTACAGAGACTGTAAAAATACAGAGTGAAAGACTCGCTAGAATGGTGGCAGCTTATCTCTGAGAAGAGATGTGACAGCTACTCCCATTCGCAAGAAGATGATTACCATGAGGCTCTGAAGGCCTTTTTACAATAAACATGAATGTTGAAAAACCTAGACATCCAAAAACCTAACCCTAGCATATGAAGCACCAAAAGTCACGTGGGCCCCGTTTGGGTAAGTTAGTACATCAACTTCCTAGGGTCGTAAGTTTTGCTTACGATCTTCGTTTTAGACATATGATAGCCCATTGGAAAGGTATCGTTGAGGAGATTAATTTTTGGCACTCAATGATGCCTTTGGCTATCATTTAGAAGCTTGATCCTGAAAAACCTTGATTTAGGCCCTCAAAATTGGCCCCGGAAGTTAAAACTGCTAAAAATAGTAAATTGCCAAAATTGCCAGAAAACTGTTTTGAGCCAGTTGGAAAAGGTGGGTGGCCACCGATATCCACCTAGATCATAATCATATGGCACAGGAACAAGAGTAGGATTGTATCCTCTCTGTGGTGAGATGGAAAATCTAGATGTTCCTCTCATATATTGTGGATTCCTGGGTTGTGCACCCATGAAAAGGGGTTATCTTGATTGTTTTCTCATATAAGGAGGTTGTCCTAGTTGTCCACCCATTTACTATGACTGAACAAATGGACCTCCTACGTACTGTGATTGACCCAATGGTCCGCCCATGTATTGAGTTTGAAGGTAATGATGTGTTGGAATGATGGGGTTCACGGATTTAAAGGGAAAAGTTCCTTGCGGAAGAATGTTTGTCGTGTTGGGTTGACCCCACAAAGGGTTACTAGTTCTTGGAAATGGATGTCCAGGGTATAGGCCAGTGGTAGTAGGGATAGAAGGAATAGTAGGAGCAGAGTTCCCCGGGTCTGGTTGATGTTGCAACCATGAAGGTTTTCCCCTAGTAAAAAGTTTCCCTGCAGCTTAGGGTTTCCCCCCATTCGAAGGTTGGCCTCCCATTGAAGATTGAAATCCAATGTAGGGTGTACTAATCTATGATGGTTGAGATGGAGGCTGATTAGCTTGTGTAACCATGGTTGTATGAATGACTTGATTTCTGGCCATCTGACCGGTGGAACGACCAAGTAAATAACTTGGTGTGTGCATGTGTGGAAATAGTGAAGCAAGAATATTGCCCGAACCATGTGCAAAGGAAAATGTACACACAAGTGGTTGAGTTTGGGTTACCTGGGTCACCGATATTTCCAGTAAAGAGGAAGAACCAACAATATCGACTATAGGAGTTGTGGAAAAAGATAAATTCCCAAGTCCTTCAAGAAAACCAAAAGATGGGGGGTTCATGCCAGGAGATCGTGTAGGGATTGTACCCAACGGTAAATAGTAAGAAGAATAGGCATCATAATATCTCGTAGAAGGTGGATCAGTGAATGATTGGCCAAGTGGATCAATAAAAAGAGGATTCATGTAAGATGCAAGGCTTTCAATGATGGTAGTGATCGGTTCTTCTACGTGATGGCCACTTCCAGGAGGTATACTCTCGATCTCAGAATTTTGATCTCTGATCATTCCTTCGTTAGAAACATTCTCTTGAGGTTCCTAAGGGTCAGGTTCCATACGTTGTATACTGTGAAATATTTGATCCTAAGACCGAATACGAAATTCAAAGAAACACACCCCTAAGAAAGCTAAAATTAATGAACCAAGAAACAGTAGGTTCAAGGATATTTTGAAGATAGGATGCCAAGCCGTCAGTGAAGAAATGAGAAGAAATTGTGCCCCAATCTCCACATAACAACCCTTATCGGTGCAAGCAACCCTTGCTTTCACAGGATCACCCTCCAAGGGTACTGAGAATGTGATATGACATCTGCCCTAGGTACCATGGGAATCCCCCCACAATCACCTCTATAGATACGTAGGAAGGGCCACTAAGGATACCAACTCACAGTCAGCCTCTAGGTGAGTACAATCTACAGTCGGGACCAAATGTATGGGAAGGATATCAAAGTCTGAAGCTCTTCAAGAGAACTGAAGACAAGTGGACTGGTAAGATTCCTGAGGACCTCAAACGGATTTGAGATTTATGAAGCAGTAAGACCAAATGAAACCAGTGGTTTCTTAAGAAAAACCCCCAATATATGCTCATTCTGCTATGCTTGGTCAAGCTTTGGAGGGGCAATATTCGATGCTCTTCCACTCGCAACCTTGTGTTTATCCCCTATGTGAGAGTGGGTTCCCAGCTATGCTTATACGAAAGTTGGATTTGTACACTCACTAGTGTTCTAAAATCGGTTTACTCACTTTCCCTAGTCCAAAGACTCTAATCCCGTGCTATTGTTGGTGCACTAAAACCCAAAAATGTTCTAGTTGATTTTATTATTGCATGGTTGATTTTAATGGATTTTTACTCAAAGGGTTCATGGAGATGAAACTGATGATGTGAAAGAGACTTGACTCCAATAGAATTCAAAATAATGATATGTAGTTCGTTCTTTTTGATGAATTTTATGCATGGGAAGGAGAAGAGTTATATTCTTCTTAACACAAGAAAGAACTCAAAACTATGTAACTTTCAATTCCAGGGATCAAGATGATGCTAAACTACCATGCAAATGTTTCCAAAAAACAAAATTCACACGCAAAACTAAATCTTCTTCCAAATTTATACCAAAACAAATTCCTAAGCAATGCAAAAACTTCTTTGTTTGAGAATGTATGCAAGGAGATACACAAACTTTTTCGCTTCTTAACTTTCAAGAGAAATGAAAGAGATCTATGTTCGACACAAATGAATATGAGGAAAAAAATAAATCAAACAAAGTACACTCAAAAAGACGATAATTGAAAGAAAACAAGTGTGAGACATTCTATTCAATCAAGGACTCAAAGATGCAAAGGATAATGAAAACAAACACTCATGAAAAAACCTCAGAACATGAGCAACAAAAACGAGATTGTGGTAGATGAGAGAGTCCTAATCATCCAGAAAAGAGATATGTTTCAATTAAGACAAAAGGGATTACAACCAATCAACCAACACAAACTAAAAAGAAGGAAAGGAAAATGAATGATAGTGTCAAGTTATCAGTCAAGCACAGTCATAAACAAACTAGGAGTTTCTTGGCTAAAAGACTAGGAAATCTTCAAGCACACAAGTGGACTGAAAAGAGGATGAAAAAGAAAAAAAAAGAAAAATATCTTGATAAAAGATATGATCAAACTCATCTAACCATCTGGAGTTGATCACATAGACCTAATAAATAAGCTCAAACAGTCACATGGAAACTGAGCAAAATCTGAGAAAAAGCAAAAAACAAGGCTAAAAAACTAAGTTGTTACAGGAGGTCACTCCGCCTGAAAGGAAGATAGGGCGTCCAAGGGGTGTTGGTCGCTCCAAAATGGTCCAACAAGAGGCATCCATGATTCTATGTGGTAGTTAGACAGGGGGCGACCAAGGGGTAATGGACGCTATGTAGAGGTCCTGTAGGCTCAAATTTGACAAAATTTCTCAGAAACAATAAGGGTTTCGATGAGTAGAAGTGTGCCAAATAAAAAGAAGAAAAGTGTATATAAATTAAAAGGATTCATAGGGATAGAAACCTAAGAATATCTGGATGGTTCTCCCAAGTGGAGTCACCAATTTATGGATTAGATAAACTACTATGCGGACAAAGTAATTACTCTCTTTCTATGGTTCCCTAGAGCAAGACAAAATGAAAACAAATTGTAATTGAAATTCTATAGGATCACTATTCTATTTATTTATGAGAGGGTTAGGTATAAAAGAGAAGAAATCAACGCACCTTATTTTGAAGTTCATCCTCATTTCTCCAATCCAAGTAAGCTCTAGCCTAGCAGCTTCTTTATTGAAGTCAATACCTGCAAGCACAAAGGGAAACAAGTCTTCTTCTACTACCTCCTAGGATTAGATGAAAATAATCTAACTTGATAACTTACAATGAAGAGATCAAAAGCAAAGAATGAACAATCAAACATAAGAGAACCAGACCAAGTTATATTAATAAGAATATGGAAAGTTACAACCTTTGTGTGATGTTGTTGACCTCCCTATCTCCTTCTTCAACCCTTATATGAGATAACTTACTCTCTAGCAAAGGTTTGGCTCTTTTCTATGGAATCAAAGTTTAGTACATCATTCATCCTTCCCCCTTTTCCACTGATGAGAGTCCTGGTGATATAGATTCATAGGAGATCAACCACTTAGTATAAATTAGGGGCTTGGTTGAGAAAATAATGGATCTTGGTAAGGGATGAGTTATCTTCATAAAAAGGTTATTTCTAACATAGCATAGAATCCATGTTCAAACTAATTTGGTGACAAAACCAAGAAAACAACCTGAGAAGATTCTAGATTCTTCTCAAAATATTCCCCTAGAATCATGCACTTTGACCTTATCAAGATGGTCGCTCCCCTAGAAGGGCAGATATAGAGACTTGGTCGCTCCCCTAACACTGTGTCAAGGGGATGGTCGCTACCCCAGAGTGAAAATGGGAGCGTCCATGGTTAAATGAAGCCAAGACTGAGTGAAAAAGTCCAAATTTTTTAGGGTTTGAAGGTGTCTTCTTCTTCTTGATGCTCAAGGGGATGTAATGGATCATTCATGCATGGTGTTGAGGTGGCGACACTTAGGAAAAGTGAAACAAATAAGTTACAACACTTAGGAGAATGGACCATGTCATTTGCGACACTTGTGACATGAGTAGAGTGAAGTGCCACACTTACGAGACTTAGCAACGTGAGACAAAATGGTGTATAACATATGCATATATAAGTTTTCTCATGACAGAAAAGGAGAATCTTGAAAAAAAATGTAATGATGCTTTGGCTCAATCTACATGAATACAACATCTAATTGAGGCAAAATAGGGGATTTGGGATCGGATCATTGAAAAACTGGGCAAGTTTAGAATGCATCTTGAATTGTTCCAACATTGTGATACACTCATAATTGCAAATGCTCAAATTGATATCAAGAATATCATGCCTAAAGTTGAATATAACAATAAACAAGCTGAACAAATCATTGAGTTTATTAATTCCTTATTTGATTATGATCTTAAAAAAATTGGAATTGGAAAAATAATAAAATTATTCTTAATTGTTTCAAGAGTTATGGTAAAAAAGAGAATTATTAAGATACCTTAAAAAGAAGATAGATGATACCAAGGAAATGATCAACAAATTCAAAGAACAATTTTGATTGATACAAAATTTTGGTTTTCCCTTTCCTTGGGAAATAGATTCGTGGTTACATTCAAAGAAAACATATCTAGATATATTAATTGCTTGTCGAGATGATATGGACTTTGCTAAAGGAAGCAATGAAGTTATTTCAGAAAGGTTATTGTAAATTTATTGGATCGAGATTTTTCTATTCTTTTCCTTCTTACAAAGTTCTTAGTGACTCAACCCACTAGTCCTTTTTATAAACACTGAGCTTGAAATTTTGTATAGGAAGATGCATAAACAAACTTTTACTACATGAAAATAATGGAAGGATGTATTGCATTTTAAACGTGTTACATTATTATTACAACAAGCGGTCCAAAGTGTAGCAATACAGGGAGAAGTCGATGATCATAAATAATATGAAGAAATAGTGGTAACACCAATAGCTCCTATTGGAAAGAAAAATGAAATAAAAATAAATAAATAAATAAACTACCTAGATGGAAAAGGGGATTATTATTAAAGAACGTGATGCAGGATCATATTCATCTATTAAAAAGGTCCTTGACGGGTGAGAGACAAAGAGGAAGAAGATTAGTTTAGTTTAATTAAGAATAACTAAAGCTCTTGGAACCCATAGCCAAGAAAAGAGCTAGGTATTGAGTAATTAGAATAATTAAAGTATAAAAGAGAATGTAATTGATAATGTGAGGGTCGAAATTGTCTAGAGGGAGAGCATACATTGCCTTTTGAAAGACTCACTCAGATGAGAATATTTTGTCTTTAATACCTTGATACATTATTGATTTAATGAAGACTTTCCAAATTCAACACTAATATCAAACAATCTATCTCCTTTGTTCTTTGTTTCAAATTTTGAAATGTTATACATATATGTTCTTACTGTGTTTATATGAATATGTATGAAATGATGATTAATATATGAAAGACATGATCTTATTATTATTTTAATCATAGTTTATAAAACTTTGATTGATCTTGTTAATATACGATGTTCACCATGATTGATTTTCAAGGAAATAACTTATGATGAATTTATTTGAAATCTTGACAGTATATTAGTATTAATTGCTATACTCTAGTGAATCAAATATTTTGGATGAGTTTATTTAAATCATATTAGTTTTTATTTCATATTAGTTTTTTCTATATGTTAATTATTTTTTTTAATTTACTTTTAGTTGCATGAATATTTGAAGTTTAAATTCCATTATTTTTTTCTTTCTTGATTTTTTATTTAAATGTTTGCTTAAAATTGGATAAATTTGTCTAATTGATTATTCGTTTTATGAGTATTGGATTAAAGAAAATATTAAAGGGCTTATAATTGATCTATTAATAAAAAATGTCATCTCATTTTATTAATTTTCAATGATTTGAGGGTTATTCCCTTTGGCTAGTAAATACTTTCAGTTTAGCCTAAAGAACAAAGGTTTCTTAAAAAACTCCATAGGGTGCCTTAGCATTGTTTCTTATTGATTTGGAAAATATTTAGATGTTTATTAATTTTTTAATACATAAAAACATCTACTTGATCTTCGAAATAAAATGATCGCTTGATTGTATGCAAATTAGATGTGAAGAACTTATCTAACCATATCCACTTTAATGATAAATATCTTGCAAAATAATTAAGCTTGAATGAACACCAATAATGAAATCACATACACAAGTTGGAAAAGAGGAGTTCACCCAATTTAAGACTACCTCTCCGGGTCCGCTTCCAATAGAGACCTTATTTATTAATGCTCAAATACTTGCATTTTACAATTACTTTTTTACATGTTGCTCAAATGTAGAAACATAGTGCATCATTGGATTCCTAGCAAAAAATCATAACATATCCATTGCAACCCTCGTGCGATAATAGGTTTTGGTTATATGGCATCCAATGAACCACATGCTAGGGTCGAGGGCTTAGGCCCTCATCCCTTTTTCCGCCCAATCGAACTTTAATACAAATTTAAATAGTTTTGCAACCATATGATATTAAGTAACAAATGCATGTCATATTGGTGATAGAGCTTGGTGTAAATCTTTGGGAGGTTATGAAGGTCATGGGTTCGACCCCCTTCGACTCCATTATTTTTAATAAACCATGCCATTATAGGCCAATGGGATGTTGCCACATGGCAGCTTCTCATTGTCTCATCCTTGCCACGTGTCATGATAGGAGTGGACCACTTGTCAACATGTAATTGAACCACTTGGATTGTGCCTTGTGTTAGAAAAACAGAATCGCATAGCAATAAAATAAAACACAGAAGATACACAATACAATAGAGACATAGATATGCGTGGTTCACCCAGTGTGGGCTATGTCCACTAGAGAAATTTCTAGATCCTTCCTTTTTATTATCCAACAAAATGAAGGGACACAACCTACAACACACCTGTTGTAACTTCCTCTTCCCTCTTCTTTATCTCACAATCTCCTCTCTCATAATACAATATTTGCAATAATACACAGCCGCAATACCATTCCCTCATAAAACGGGGTTGCCTTCTAGGGGGAAAACCCTAACATAACTTCTACCGTCAGATCTGCGACCTTATAATGAACGGTCCAGATTTACTATTAAATTACAATATACATTTACAAGACAATTTTTCCTTCAGGAGCTTCACCCTCGGAGTCCGTAAGGGGGGAAATCCCCCCCACGTGGAGGTGTAAGTTTTAAACCTATGAAGTAAAGCAATGCATACAAATTCTTAAGAAAAATATAAATTAATAAATGGCTCATACACATAGTACATAGAAATTTACGCTGGAAACCCTTAACCGGGAGAAAACCAACCTTCCTTGGTGCCGCACCTTTCAACTCTTCATTGTATTAATTTCACCATTCAAAATACAATATACACAATATTTAAGGTATTTTGTAGCTACCAAAACCCTAATCCCTTAATCCAAGATTAATTTAGAAAACCGCTAAAATAACAAAATCCTCTAAAATAGCAAAATCCCAAAGGAAGTTGGGATTGTTAGACGCAATTTTCAAATTTGACGTGCCCACACAAGCGCATGCAAAGAATATAACACATACCGAACATTCTCCCACTTGTTGTTTTCATTGCATACATGGGTTCACATGATTACATAGTCAACAATCCAGGGTAGTAATGCCCATTGTTACTCTACACCAAGAGAACTTCTTTGTGCTCACAGACTTTGTCAATGAATCTACAACGTTCTTCAAAGTGTCAACCTTTTCTAGCAACACCTTGTTTTCTTCAACCATGTCTCTCATAAAGTGATATTGAATATCAATATGCTTTGTCTTCGAATGATAAGAAGGGTTCTTTGCCAGGAAGATTGCACTCTGACTGTCACAATCTAATATCATTGCTTGTTGTACCAACCCAATACCTGAACACAATCTCTGTAACCATATTGCTTCCTTGCTTTCATGAGTGGTTGCCATGTATTCTGCTTCTGTAGTTGAGTGTGCCACTGCAACCTATCTTTTTCTCATCCAACTGATTGCTCCTCCAAATAGGTTAAAGACATACCCACTTGTATATCTTCTACAATCCAGATCTCCAGCCCATTCTGCATCAACAAACCCATGTATGTCCAACACTTTGTCTAATATATGTCTTCTTTGGTAGCACAATCCATAACTGGTAGTGCCACGCAAATGCCCGAAGACCCTCTTTATTGTTGTCCAATGCTCCTTCCCTGGTTTTCACATATACCTTCTCAAAACTCTCACTGCATGTGCAATGTCCAATCTAGTACATACCATTGCATACATCAAACTGCCAACTACATTGTTACATGAAACAAGGGACATGTCCTCTTCTTCTTCCCGTGTCTTGGGACACTGATCTACATATAACTTTACACCTATAGGAATATGAACCTTGATCGGTTTACTTCCATGCATATTAAACCTCGGCAATATCGTCTCAACATATTTTCTCTGATTCAACTAGAGTTTCATGTGTTAGTGTCAGAAGTCACTCCTGGATTGCTAGCAGGAGGAGAGCCTGACACCCATCAGTTTAATGTCACGATTTGTTTATAAGGGGTGATCAAATGGAAGCAAACTCAGAACAATATGTCTCAACTCAGAAACTAGGCCAGGCATGCATGGGCAAGTGAGGTCTTAGATAAACTCCAAACAGCGAGTTGCAATAAGGGTGAGTAGGGGGAAGACTTATTTGAGAAAAGTGCAAAGGACTGTCATAAACAACAGGTTTACTAACAGACCGTAGGAGAAGGCATCAAGAGGCAAGATCTTCTTACACCCAAATGCAGGAAACTAGAGAAAACAATAAAGCAACAACAAATCATTTATCATAACATAACTATGCTAATTCACGCGAAGCATTCGATCATGAACTCTCTGATACGAGATGAAAACATAGATGGAAAAAGGAGAACTGTTTGTCATAAAACAAGAAATCTCAAACACAGATACACAACCCAGAGAACTAGAATGTTTGCTGAAACTTTACAGTCGGGAGCTTAGCTCTACCATCGATAGATACAAAAATGGCGAAAACGCCTTCATATACTCAGAACAACAACAACAGCGGAACCGAGACATTGCATTGAAAGCTTTGCGTCTGCATGGCTTCTGACAGTCAACATCTGAAAGATCGTGCAACTTATGTCAGACACAATCCAACTCCTGACAGTTTCAGCGGCGAATCGACGTGCTTTTAATTCATTGTTGGGCTTTCCCATTATGGCGGAGGCGATGTCTAACCACCACCAACCACTTCAATAACTGCTTCATCGGGATTGAGGATGGCCCGACCGACTCGACACTTCTGCGACGTGGAAGACCCTTTTGCGCTGCCACCTGGATTAGTTGAGTGATATGGTGCATAGACGTGGAGGCCAGCGCGAAAGATGGGGCACAGTAACGGAATGATGGGGCCAAAACTGCGAGGGGAAAGTAAGAAGCGATGAGGTGTAAGAGAGGCGGCGGGGGGAGAGGTGGGACGCATGGCAGGCGATGGATGGATGGTGAGATGGGAAAGGGACCATGTGGACCAGGAAAAGGGGGAAGCGACATATGTTGGAGGATGAGGAAAGGGCAGAAGGGCGCGAGCCTCATCGCACGGCCAGGAAGAGAACAGATGTCACAAAAGCTGACATGACAGGGAAGGGGCCCACGTTGGTTAATCACAGAATGACATAGGATGCCCAGGTTGCCTGTGTGCCTTTGATCCGAGCGCTTGAACTGCAGCCGTCGGAGAGATGCACCTTCCATTCCGGACCCCCCCCCTCCGCTTAAAGGTAGAAAGGTGGGGGGGGGGG
>ML780212.1:27218-54178 GCA_009831015.1 Picea engelmannii
CTAACATTCGGCTCCATGGGGGATAGAGTCGTCCCTGTGATGCTCTAAGAACTCTTTGCAGATTCAGTGCCTTGCTGTTGGGCTATGGAGTCATTTATTAAACTGAAAACAAAACAAAAACAATATTTACAAAAACAAAAGAGCCGACTGCGGCTCACAAAAAACATTTTTTTAAGAAATGCCCATTTACTGGGCCACTGAAAACTTCTTTTCCTTCCAGATCCTGCAACCTGTAAGTGTTGTTTGGAAATACTTCAAGGATCTTGAAAGGCCCCAACCAGAGGGCGTCAAACTTACTGTGCTTGCCCCTGTCCTGCCTTGGTGCATCCCATTTGAGTACCAGGGTCGCCTTGCTTGAATTCTTTCTTTCTGCTCTTCCTGTCAAAAGCCTGTTTGATCTTCTGCTGATGATTGTAGGCCCTATCCATGACATGTTCTCTAATCTGCTGCACTTCCACCATCTGATGAATCCTTCTGACCACATGGTTAGGTTCTCCTTCAAAGTCTTGAAGGAAATTCGCCACAGATAAAGTGAGTTGAGTGGGGAAAATGACCTCTATTCCGTAAACAAGTTGGAAAGGTGAGATACCCAGGGATTTCTTTGTTGTTACCCGATCATCCCAAAGAGCAAATTTGAGCTTTGAGTCCCAGGCCTTCTTATTGTCCTCCAGTAGCTTTTTGATAAGCTTGATTAGGCTTTTATTGGAGGACTCTGCCAGTCCGTTTCCTTGAGGATAGTATGGAGTAGAGTGAACCAATGAAATCCCAAACTGTTCACAGAACTTGACCAGAGGCTCAAACCTGAAGGGGGCGGCATTGTCAATGACAATCCTGCTTGGGCAACCAAATCTGGCTATGATGTCTTCCAAGAGGCTGATGATTACTTTGTGAGAAGTGCTCCTGGTGGGGACAGCCTCTATCCACTTGGTGAAATAATCGGTGGCAGTGAGGATCCACCTGTGCTGGCCACTTGAGGGAGGATGAATCTCTCCAATGAAATCCAATCCCCACTGCTGAAAGGGTGTCAAAACCACTACAGGATTTAATGGCAGAGATTTGAGTTGTTGCTTACCTAAGAACTTCTGGCATTTGATGCAAGCTCTGACTTCTCTACAGACATCAGAGAACAAAGTAGACCAGTAATACCCAGCCCGGAGGATTTTGTGGGCTGTGGTCTTCCAAAAATGATGACCTCCGTAGAGACCGCTATGGAAATCGAACATCACCTTCTGGGCTTGTTGCGGGTCCAGACATCTTAATAGTATCCCCAGAGGGTCTTTCCAATACAAGGCATGGTCAACAAGACAATATCTGACCGCTTTGAGCTTTAAAGCTCTGGCCCTGCTTTTTCCCAATCCATCAGGGGGATTTAATTCCTGCAGAAAGTACAAGATATCCTTGTACCAGGGACATGTTGCTAGGGGTATGATGGTCTGAGAATTCCTGCCAGATGACTCAGCTTGCTCATTGATGAAGTTAATCCCCAAAACCTTGCAATTGGATTAAGCCAGCAGCTTGGCCAAACTTTGCCCCTTTATCAATTTGGTGGGCTTAATCTCCAGGTCAAATTCCAGGATCTTGGCGATCCATTTACCTCTTCTCCCGTCTATGTCAGGTTGTATAAGAATGTCCTTCACAGAGGTTGAAGGGACATATGCAGTGATCTTCGAGTGCAAGACATAGATCCTGAAAGCTTTGAGAGCTTTCACCAATGCATAGGCCTGCTTCTCCATGATCTCATATCGGAGTTCAACATCTCTCAATGCCTTGCTGTAGAAAGAAATAGGTTGCTCTCGCCCGATCATTTTTCTGCAACAAGACAGCTGCTACCGAGTCACCAGAAGCAAACGAGAAAATCAGGAAATCTTTAGAATAATTAGGACTGATTAGCACTGGTGCCTCAGTCAACGCTCTCTTTATTTGGGCAAAATATTCCCTGGGTTCAGCAGTCCATTTAACTTCATTTCCCTTCCTGAGCATGGCTATGATGTGTTTCACCAGCTCGGCAGAGTTTGAGACGAATCTCCTCAGAAAATTTATCTCCCCCAAAAAGGTCTGGACTTCCTTCTTAGACTTGGGAAGTGACAGGGTCTGAATTGCTTCTACCCTGCTTGGGTCAATCCTTAATCCCTCAGCAGACACTATGTGACCTAACAACTTCCCCTCCTGCATAGCAAATAATGATTTCTTGGGGTTTAAAGATAGGCCATACCTCTGACACGTCACGAAAACCTTCTTCAAGTGGCAGCAGTGCTCTTTGTCTGTCTTGGAGAAGACTGTGATGTCATCCAGATATATCACCCCAAACTGGTCTTTCTCCCCGATGAAGGCTATGTCCATGGCTCGTTGAAATGTTGCTCCTGCGTTCATCAGCCCAAAAGTCATTTTAGCATACATGAATGTGCCCCAAGGAGTGGTGAAGGCTGTTTTTTCTCTGTCCTCAGGCATGATTGATATCTGATTCTATCCAGAGAAGCCATCAATCATGGATATTCTTGATGCACCGGTTACCCTCTGCAGTATGTGTTCCATGTTGGGCAGGGGATAATTGTCCTTCCTGGAACTTCTGTTCAGGTTCCTGAAGTCAACGCAGAGTCTGATCTCCCCACTTTTCTTTCTCACCGGAACCAAATTGCCTACCCACTCAGAATATCTCAAGGGGACAATGATCTGGGCATCCAGTAGCTTCTTTACCTCTTTCTCCATGACATGTAGCAACATGGGATTTATCTGTCTCAACTTCTGCTTAAACGGCTTTGCCTCCTCCTTCAGTGGGATCTTGTGCTCCATGACTGATGTGTCATACGTCTTGAGGTCTTCGTAGGTCCATGCGAACACATCAGCAAACTCCTTCAACAACTTAGTATATTCGACCCTCTGCTCTTCGGTCAAACTCTTTGATAGCTTGACGAACTTAGGCTCCTCTGGTGATCCTATGTTTCACTCCGCCGTGTCGGCACCATCACCTGAAACTTTCCCCTTCACTGCCACATCATTTTCGTCGAAAAGCCTTTCTAATGGGATAAGTCCTCTCAGAATGTAATTGCTCGGTAGTTGAATAATCTGGTGATCAACGATTTTATTTGAAAACTCCCCAGGGTGATGGTCACCTTCCATGTCAGGATCCTCATCTATGTGCAATGCAGAAAAGTCATCAATGGATTGGAGAAATTTCTCGATTTCCTGATCATCTTCAAACACCTTCCAGTGTTTGACATTGTCTGGTACAGAGGGCCTATATTTTATTTCAACATTGGATCCGACAGTGGGCAGCGTGGGAACTTCAAGCAAACTAGCTGTGACAGCTAAAAAGTTGGTTGAAGCATTTTCCTCCCTTGGAATGTAAGAAATATTAAAATCCAGGAAGAAATTATCGACTAGATCCCATACCTCATTTCTGTAATTCCTGAGCCAAGGATTCTTAGCCTGATAAACATTTTTTACCTGCTGGATGATCAACTCTGCATCTCCAAACACAGTCATCTCCTTGATTCCCATTTCCTTGGCAGCTCTCAATCCCAGAACCAGAGCTTCATACTTTGCCACGTTATTGGTGGTGTCAAACTCTGGCTTATATGATAGAGATGCGGTCTCTCGACATGGTGATATGAATACCACTCCGACACCTGCACCTATACTGGAGGAAGCTCCATCAAAAAACATCTTCCAAACTGAGGTGGTTGGAGGGGGTGTCTCCTGATTAAGAATGGGCTGCTTTATGATCTGTAAAGGAGCCTCAGGGGTGTGGGTGAGCTGCAGTAAACTGGAGCCTAAATCAGTGTCCAAGGCATAGATGGGATGGTTGGTGGGATTGGCTTCATCACTGATTATGTAGGCCAGTTGGGCTTCCCTGTACAACCTCCTGTGTTCCCCTCCAAAGACTGGAATGGTGGCATATCTGAGGTCCATCTGCAAGGTCCCCCCCCAGTCTCTTTATCCAAGATCTTGATAGCAACATACCAAACTTAGGGGGGACATCAGCCACTACAATATCCATCACCATACTCTTCATGGGCAGCTGAAACAACCAGGTCCTTGATAACTCCCAAACACTGAACCCTCCTAGAGTCAAAAGAATAGAGGCCAGGATAGGCTCGGGTGACTTCTAGTCCCAACTCTTCCATGACAGTTTTGGGCATGAGGTTGTGAGAGGCCCCTGAATCCATAAGGAAATTATGTAGCACTTTATCATGTATGTTCAGGGAAGTGTAGAAGGGAGGGGATGAATCATCTCTATCTTCTACCATGGGACCTAGGACAACTGCAGGCCTTTCATCTTGGAGGTTTATGGAGTCTGTGAGGGGGTATGAGGCTTCAGATTTCAACAGCTCAGAGAAGCATTTTTTGAATTCCCCATGTTTAATTAACTCAGTGAGTGGCACAGGAATTCTGATCTTTTGAATCTCATGTTCAAAATTGAAAGAAGATATAGGCTTTGGGATTTCTTTAATTTCAGGAACATGATTATGGACAATGGGAGAGAGGGGTTGAGCCTTCTTACCTCTGTGAGCGTCTGCTACATCATTAGTATTTTTCTCTGTTCTAGTGGATTGCTCAGGAACATCAGGTGTTGCTGCCCTTTTGTCGGACCTCAGGTTGTACCTGCCTCGACCGTCGCTAGCTTTGTCTCCCTTGCTCAATTCATTTAGCTGACTATCCATGAGAGACTCTTCATAAGCAGTCTGAGTGAGATGAGGAAAAGGAGGAGTGTCTTCTAGGCAGTGGATTTCAGGATCAAGCTCCTCTGTTTCTCTTTCCTCCTCATCGGCCACTAAATTGTTCTGAAAAGGGGTCTGAATTCTCTGGTCCTCTATGTCTCTTCCCCTTTCTCTGTGCATAGTTGGGGAGCATTATTATTGTTTGGCCTCCTGAAACCTCCTTTATTTTCGGTGTTCTGAGGACCCTTATACATTTGTTTCCTTTCCACCTTCAACCTCTCCACCTCTTTGGTCAGAAACTTCATCATCTCGGTCAGTTCATTCACTTGGGGGTGAGGCAACGATAGGCCGGAAGTTGAGGCTTCGGATCTTCCCTTTCTTTTGTCTGCATCAGCCTTGTTCCTCAGTCTGTCAGCTGCTAATATGTTGGATTCCACTTCTACGGCAGTGTCTTGCATTTGAGCTAAGGAGGTAGTTGTTCTTTCTCTTAATAGCAGGCAGAAATCAGGATCAAATGCACCAGCATATGAAATTTGAGCAGAGGCTTCTGAGGGCTTTATCTTTGCAGGGATCTTATTGTACATCTTGTTAAATCTTTTGGAGAAGTCATAGACAGACTCTCCTTCCATTTTCCTCAGAGATCCAAACTCTGTCATGTAATACATGAAATCTTTTCTATCTCCCCACTGCCTCATGAAAACGTTATCCAAGGCTTCAATGCCAACAATAGATCCAGGGGCCAATCCTCTAAACCATTTCCTTACCTCTCCATCTAGGCTCTGGACAAAAACTCTCATCCAAACATCTTCATTCTCGATATTCAAGTTGTCTGCATAACTGTAAAAAGAAGCTAGGTGCTCTTCAGCAGTTATGTCTCCTTCCCCAGTGAACTTGGGCATGTATTTCAAATAATCTCCAGAAGGGAGGGGATTCATAGGATGGGGTAGGATTAAAGGAGCATATCTAGCAGCAACTATGACATCCATTCTATTCAGAGGGGGATTAGCACCAGCCATGGGAACAACAAGTGTGGGAGAACTCGGAGGAGAAGGAGTGTGGACGGGAGATGTCAAAAAAGAGGCTCTTGGAGGAGACAACGGAGAAAACAAAGAGAGAGCTAAGGGACCTGAATGTGCAGATGCTTCTCTCTATGCAGTAGTAGCAATAAAATGAGGGGTGGTGAAACCTTTAGAGGCTTGAGGTCTATGTTGAGGCACAACTTCCAGGGAGGGGGGAGTGACAAGGATCTCTCTTTCTGATACCAGACCAGGAGGAGAAAACTCAGCAGGAACACTCCCGAAGTTCAGAAAATGGGAAACCTCAGAGGAAGGATGACTAGGAAGCTGAGAATAAGAAAATGGAGTTCTCACAGAAGGGGCTGGCGTATTACCTGTTTCGGCGATGGAAACTTATTTTGCAGAGATATTTCCCTTTCTATGCACTGCTTCTGAGTCAGCTTCTGGTGTAGCTAAAGGCAAGTGTGGATTAGACCTCGTTTGTCTGCCTCTCTAAGCCACAATCGATAGAGTAGGTTCTCCCCAGCGGAGTTGTCACAATGGAGTCGCCAGGTGCACAGTAGCAATCTTCAAGTTATGATATCTGATGCACCTTCAGAATCAGTTGATCTTTGTCATTCAAATCCGAGGAAAATGTTCAACTTCTTCCCCAGCAACGGCACCAGAAATGTTAGCGTCAGAAGTCACTCCTGGATTGCTAGCAGGAGCAGAGCCTGACACCCATCAGTTTAATGTCACGATTTGTTTATAAGGGGTGATCAAATGGAAGAAAACTCAGAACAATATGTCTCAACTCAGAAACTAGGCCAGGCATGCATGGGCGAGTGAGGTCTTAGATAAACTCCAAACAGCGAGTTGCAATAAGGGTGAGTAGGGGGAAGACTTATTTGAGAAAAGTGTAGAGGACTGTCATAAACAACAGGTTTACTAACAGACCATAGGAGAAGGCATCAAGAGGCAAGATCTTCTTACACCCAAATGCAGGAAACCAGAGAAAACAGTAATGCAACAACAAATCATTTATCATAACATAACTGTGCTAATTCACGTGAAGCATTCGATCATGAACTCTCTGATACGAGATGAAAACATAGATGGAAAAAGGAGAACTGTTTGTCATAAAACAAGAAATCTCAAACACAGATACACAACCCAGAGAACTAGAATGTTTGCTGAAACTTTACAGTCGGGAGCTTAGCTCTACCATCGATAGATACAAAAATGGCGAAAACGCCTTCATATACTCAGAACAACAACAGCAGCGGAACCGAGACATTGCATTGAAAGCTTTGCGTCTGCATGGTTTCTGACAGTCAACATCTGAAAGATCATGCAACTTATGTCAGACGCAATCCAACTCCTGATAGTTTCAGCAGCGAATCGACGTGCTTTTAATTCATTGTCAGGCTTTCCCATTATGGCGGAGGCGATGTCTAACCACCACCAACCGCTTCAATAACTGCTTCATCGGGATTGAGGATGGCCCGGACAACTCGGCACTTCTGCGACGTGGAAGACCCTTTTGTGCTACCACCTGGATTAGTTGAGCGATATGGTGCATAGACGTGGAGGCCAGCGCGAAAGATGGGGCACAACAACGGAATGATGGGGCCAAAACTGCGAGGGGAAAGTAAGAAGCGATGAGGTGTAAGAGAGGTGGCAGGGGGAGAGGTGGGACACATGGAAGGCGATGGATGGATGGTGATATGGGAAAGGGACCATGTGGACCAGGAAAAGGGGGAAGTGACAGATGTCGGAGGATGAGGAAAGGGCAGAAGGGCACGAGCCTCATCGCACGGCCAGGAAGAGAACAGATGGCGCAAAAGATGACATGACAGGGAAGGGGCCCACGTTGGTTAATCGCAGAATGACAGAGGATGCCCAGGTTGCCTGTGCGCCGTTGATCCGGGCGCTTGAACTGCAGCCTTCGGAGAGATGCACCTTCGATTTCGAACCCCCCCCCCCCTCCGCTTAAAGGTAGAAAGGCAGGGGGGGTTTGGAATCACCTCGAGCGCCGTTGATCCGGGCACTTTGATCTTGACAGTTGAAGAGGTGCGCCCCGAATTTCGGACCCCCCCCCTCCGCTTAAAGGTAGAAAGGCGGGGGGGCTCCGGAATCCCATCTGCGTCGTTGATTCGGGCGCCGTGATCCTTGCTGTCCAGGTTTGGTCTTCATTTAATCATGGGCGCATAAGCTCCCCGAACTTAGGACAAGTGGGTTTTAACCCATTCTTTACATTCTGACCCCCCTTATAAGAAATATCGCTAACATCATATTTGCATGATCTCTTTTAATCTCCATTCCCAGAATGAATTTAGAAACATCGAGATCCTTCATGTCAAATTTGAAGAATAGCTGCGATTTCACCTCCTTGATAACATCCATGTTATTTCCTACCATCAACATGTCATCAGCATACAACACTACATAAATGAAGTGATTACCAACCTGCTTGGAATATACACAATGATCATCACTACTTCTCACAAATACCAATCCAAGGATGTATGTGTCAAAATTTTGGTACCGCATCCTAGGTGATTGCTTCATACCATATAATGACTTCTTTAGCTTACATACCAACTCTTTCTTTCTCGTCACTACAAATCCTTCTAGCTGCTTCATGTAGATTTCTTCTTCCATATCCCCATGTAGTAATGTTGTCTTCACATCGATATGTTCCACTTCAAGATCAAAAGCAACAATAATAGATAAAAGAAATCTAATAGAAGTTAACTTGGTGACATGAGAAAAAATATCACCAAAGTCAATTCCCTCTACTTGGGAATAACCTTTTGCTACTAACCGAGATTTGTATTTCTCCACTTTTCCCTCTGCATTAAACTTCTTCTTAAACAACCATTTTCTACCAACATATTTTCTTCCAGTTGGAAACTCAACTAGATTCCATGCCTCATTCTTATCCAAGGCATCCATTTCTTCAACCACGACCTTCTTCCAGAGTTTACTATCCTCTGAATTCACTGCTTCCCTGACAATTCTAGGATCATCATTACTAATAGATAAAGAAAAATTAGAATGAAAATTAGGTGGACTATACCTTTTTGGTTGTCATATTTCCCTCAATGATCTCCTCAATAATAGGGTATGAGTTTCTTCTTCTTTTGCTTCATCTTCTTCAGTTGATTCATATTTTGCATCATCCAAGTCAAACTCTATTTTTTCAGGTTCTTCTTGCCTTGGTAGGAATTCCTGTTTGGGAACATCTTTCTCCTCTCTAAAAACAACATCTCGACTATAAACAATCTTCTTAGTTTCTGGGTTCCAAAGCTTATAACCTTGCACACCATCTTTATAACCAATAAAGATACACTTTTCAACTTTATTATCCAACTTACTCCTATTTTCCTTTGGAACATGCACATAAGAATCACAACCAAACACTCTGAGATGTTCAAGAGAGGGTTTCTTACCATTCCATACCTCATTTGGAGTTTTATCATCTAGTGTTGATGAGGGTGATTGATTGACCAGGTAACATGTTGTACCCACTGTCTCTACCCATAATTCTTGTCCTAACTTGACACCACTAAGCATGCTCCTTTCTTTTTCCATCAATGTCATGTTCATCCTTTTTACAACTCCATTCTGCTGAGGTGTGTATGGAGTAGTCTTCTGCCTTGATATACCACACTTCTTACAAAATTCTTCGAATTCATTTCTGCAGAATTCTCCACCATTATCTGTCATCAATACCTTTATTTTCTTCTGTGTCTGATTTTCTACCAGAGCATAAAACTCTTTAAATTTATCAAATACCTCAAATTTATTTCTAAGAAAATAAATCCATGTGTTCCTTGAGAAGTCATATATGAATGAAACATAATAAACAGATTTACCCAGTGATGGAATAGGCACAGGTCCAAACATATCAATGTGTATCAACTCTAAGATCCCCTTTTATCTTGTAGCACTAGATGGTAATCTTAATTGATTTTGTTTACCATATATGCAATGTTCACAGAAATCAAAATCCAAAGTGAAATTAGACATACACTCAATCATACCTTTACCGTGTAGTGTTCAAAGGCCCTTTTCTCCAATATGCCCCAGTCTTTGATGCCATAATATGGTCTTCTTTCTAGGGACAATATTGGTCTTGTCTTCTTTATTTCTCTACTCAAGGACAACATAACTATTACACCCATTAGTATAAGTGTTTCCCAACAACTTATACAGAGTTCCACACCGAACTCCCCTCATCAACACCATTTCTCCTCATACCATCTTGCAAGTTCCCTTTCCCAATACAGTATCCACTCTTGCATCATCCAACTTGCTTACAGATATTAGGCGCATGGCTAGTTTTGGAATGTACAGAACCCCAGGGAGAGTTCTAATCCCTCCATATTTTAGAAACAACTTAACCCTTCCACGTCCCATGATTTTGGTTGTCGATTCATCTCCTAGGAATACATCACCACCATCGTATTTTTCATATTCACAGAACCACTCCCTGTGAGGAGTCATATGATATTACACACCTGAGTCGATCAACCATGCACCACGGTCTGCACGTGTACCTGTAGATGCCAGGTAAACATCACCTCCTTCTTTAGTGCAGGTTTTCGCCTCCGTGGAAGAGGTATTGTCAGATCCCATTGGTTTATCAACCTTCTTAGACTTGCAATCTTTCTTATAATTCCCTGTTTTACCACACTTCTAGCATTTCCTCAAATATTTTCTTAGAGACTTAGATCTACCTGTAGATTTAGATCTCCCCCCAAAAGACTTACCCGAATTCCTGTCTTGGGTATGACCTCTTACAAATAAAGCATCTGTGCTCTGACTATCCATTTTTTTCCACCTCATCTCTTCAGATAACAAGGATGGAACTACATCCTCATACTTCAATGTAGATTGAGTGGTACTACCAATTGCTACAACTAGATTATCCCAAGAGTCTAGCAAATAACATAACAAAGTAATACACTTATCTTCTTATGCAATTGTAATGTTAACAGAGACAAGTTGACTTACCAGTGTATTAAAGGAATTTAGATAGTTCCTTGGTTGTAGATTCTACCGAGACATTCAACAACACCGAATATGCCAAGCAAATTCGAATAATACTCCTTTCTCTTATATCCAACTTCTCCCAATCTTCCTTCGACATACCAGTAGGTTGTGTACTAGTAGTTTGTGCACTAGTAGGTTGTGTAACAATATACTGTGTGCCAGTAGACTACGTACCAGTAGGTTGTGTACTAGTAGTTTGTGCACTAGTAGGTTGTGTAACAATATACTGTGTGCCAGTAGACTACGTACCGGTAGGTTGTGTACTAGGATCCACAATGATCCATTGTGCTTTGACTAGAAGAATGTCCTCCATATTGAGCTTCCATAGCTCAAAGTTTTTACCATTGAAATTCTCTATCTCTATTCTAGAAGAGCTCGCCATTCCTTTTCCTACACTTGAATCACCACTGCAAAAGCTCCCATTGAACCCAGGTTTATCACAGACCCAAGATAACCTTGATCTATCAATACTGAGCCAAACCCTCAATAACAAAGGCGTCACCCTGAAGCCAAAAATGAGCTCTGATACCACATGTAATTTTTAAACCTGTGAAGTAAGAAATGCATACAGATTCTTAAGAAAAACATAAATTAATCAATGGCTCATACACATAGTACAAAGATATTTATGCTAGAAACCCTTAACCAGGAGAAAACTTGCCTTCCTTGGTGTCACACCTTTCAACTCTTCATTGTATTAATTTCACCATTCACAATACAATATATACAACATTTTAGGTATTTCATAGATACCAAAATCTAATCCCTTAATCCAAGATTAATTTAGAATACCGCTAAAAATAGAAAAATCCACTAAAATAGCAAAAACCGCCAAAAAACAAAATCGGGGCGTTGCACATAACCAGGGGGGCCAAACCTGGCCCCCCTGAGACCTTCTTAGGAAAGTTCCTGACACACATGACACAAAGAGCAAAGGAAATTGGTATCGTTAGACACATTTGTCGAATCTGACGTGCCCACACACACACATGTAAATAATATAACACATACCTAACAAGAGGGGTGTATTCTTCCAGGGTGTACAGTCTTCATGGGGTATAAACACGGCTGAAAACAAAGACCTCTAAATTAGAAATACAATCAGGCTCCACAACCAACACCTTACCTAGTTAGCTGCCAACAATCATGTGCCAAGTGTCACCCTTGCACTGGTGACATGTGTCACTCTTTTTGACCATGTGGACTTTGACCTTTGACTTGGTTTGACTTGAACTTTGAGCGCTCATAACGTTTTCATAAGAACTTCGTTTGAGGTGATTTTTGCATCATTGGAAAGTTATCGCCAAACTCTATGCATTGTTAGAATTTTCTAGAGAATTTGGGACGCTCGAATTTTGAGCATTTTTTAACCATTATGGATCTATGTGGACGTTCCAGATCTTTTTGGACCTTTGTGAGCATTCTCAGATCCTCCTAGATCATTCCTCCCCATTGGAATACTTTTGGAGAACCAAAATTTTTGATTACTTAGCAGCTAAGTGAGGGTAGAGTTCCCTCACCCTTTCGATCTCCATCCATTTTTCTTTTCTTGGTTTTACCCCTTTAAGACCAAATCAAAGATATTCCACATCACCTCATTGTGAAGTTCTAATTCTTCTGTCGAGAATAACATCTTCCTCTAGCTCATCCAAATATTCTAGAGCAAAATCATCAACTGTTGGAACCTGAATGCTTTCATCTTCATCCATAATCATTGGAAGCTCATAAAGATTCAAATTCTCAACATTTACCACTGAATACATTTGCATGTAGGCTGGTAGATATAAACGAAAGGCATTAGTACCAATCTTTTCCAAGATTTTGAATGGACCATGTTGGATTGGTCTTAGCTTTTTACCTTCTCCTTTCATTCTATCTTTGTTGATATGTAACCGTACTTGATCATTGAATTCAAACTGATGATCAACCCGATGTTTATCATGCCTTGCCTTATACTTGGCGTGGCCCTTCTCCAATTGTTCATGTATTGCTTGATGTACCTATTGAATATTTTGAATGAACCTTTTAGCTTTATCTGTATCATCATGTCCATATTCTTTACCTACTTCTCCAAAAACAAATTGCATAGGTGATCTAGGCAAGTACCCCAAACATACTTCAAAAGGAGTTTTCTAATTAGATGAATGCATGGCATGATTATAGGCATGATGGATATAAGATAATTGTTCATCCCATAATTTAGGATGCTTGTTGTAGTATCCTCGAAGTGGATGTACCACTTTTTTGTTCACCACCTCTGTATGTCCATTTGTCTGTAGATGAAAAGTTGTGCTCTTCTTCAATTTAGTGTCCATTAGTTCCCATAAATGAGACCATAATTTTCCCAAAAAGCGAGAGTCTCAATTTGATATTATAGATGTAGGGAGACCAAAATGAACCCATACATTGGCAAACAACATCTGTGATATATGTTCAGTTGTGACCTATTTCTTGCATGGTATTAGAATACACATATTGTTGAATCTCTCCACCATGACATATTGATAATCATGACCTATCCTAGACATCGAAAACCCCCCTACAATGTCCATGGAGATACTTTCCCATGGCTGAGAAGGTACTGGAAGTGGTGTATATAATCCTAGCCTTTTGTTGTTAGGCTTACTTGTGGCACACATAACACACCCTTTGATATACTTGGAAACTATCTCATTCATCTGAGGCCAATAACATTATCTTTGTAACTGTGCAACGGTCTTTCTAACCCCGAAATGACCAGACATGAGAGATATATGAGCTTCTTTGATTACACTCACTCTTTCATATCTTGGTATACATAGTTTTCCAAGATGATATAATAAACTGTCATGCACATTATAATATGACTATTGATTGTCGTGAGTTAATGCATAATATACTTCTTTAAAATCATCATCCCTAACATATTGTTCTACATAACTTTTATGTGCTAAAGGACCATACCTGAGTATTGTGGATGCATTAATTATTGATCTTGACAACATATCTGCAACCCTATTATGAATGCCCTTCTTGTACTTGATTACCAAATGAAATTGATGTAGAAAACCCATCCACATGAAGTGTCTTGATTGTTGTAGCTTGGTTTGTGACTGCAAATATTGTAATGGTTGATGATCGGTATGAGTTATTCTCCTTTCCCATTAAGTAATGCTTCTATTTCCTTACACTTTGTACCAATGCATACAATTCCTTATCATATGTTGGATAGTTAATCACAACTTGAGTGAAAGTCGCAGAATGATAACATATAGGTTTACCTTGTTGCATCAAGACTACGCCCATGGTATATTCACTTGCATCGGTTTGAATCTGAAATGGATGTTGAAGATCTGGCAGAGCCAAAAATGGTGCGATGCTTATCTTTTCCTTCAATTTCTTGAAGCCTTTTTGTTGCTTGCCTCCCCATTGAAAGACCTTCTTAACACTTGTTAATGCATGTAGAGGTGTTTCTATGTATGAGAAATTAGCAATGAATTTTCTCTATTACTATATTGCTCCTAAGAAGCTCATGACTTTAGTGGAAGTAGTTGACTTGCGCCATTTTAAAATGAATTCTACCTTTGCGGGATCTATCTTTAGCTGACCATTCCCTACAATGTATCCTAGATATACCATAGACGTTTTGCCAAATTCACATTTAGATAACTTGTTATACAACTTCTCCCTCTTCAAGAGTTCAAAGATTGTCTTGACATGCTTTAAATGATCTTCCCATCTTTGACTAAAGATCAATATGTCATCTAGATAGACAATAAAAAAATCATATACATAGGGTCAAAACACATCATTCATCACTCTCATAAATGTTTTTGGTGCGTTACATAACCCAAATGGCATAACTAACCATTCGAACAATCCTTTCTTGGTCTTGAAAGTCGTTTTCCATATGTCGCCTTCTGCAATTCTTATTTGATGGTAACCACTTCTCAAATCCAACTTAGTGAAATACACAACATTATTTAACTGATCTAATAGATCATCTATTCTGGAAAGAGGATAACAGTTCTTGATCGTAATCTTGTTTAGGGCTCAAAAATCAATACACATCCTCCACGTGCCATCTTTCTTCAGAACAAAAACAATAGGAGAACCACACGAAGAGGATCTTGGTCTAATGATTCATTTATCAAGTAGCTCCTAAACTTGCTTCTTTATTTATGCATTCTCAATTACTGATGACCTATACATTCCAATGTTTAGAAGAGGAGAATCTTGATGCAAATATATTTCATGTTCAACCTCTCTTTTAGGAGGCAACCCTTTAAGTTCCTGAAACAACTCATCGTAATTATATATGATGTTGATCAACTCATGTTTATGATTTGGATCACAACCTGATAAAGTATATGTTATGTCTTATTTTTTCTGTTTCACTATCATAAGGACAAAATATTTACTTGCGCTCACGAGTCTCTTCATTTTCCCTGTGCTCACTAAAGAAACATTAGTTTTGATGCGACGAGATTTGACAATATATTCAATTCCTTCCTTGAAAAGATGATATTTATTCTCTTCTTGGTAGAATGCAACCTTCTTGTCAAATAAATATGGACTACCCAAGACAATGTCGCAAATGTCAAGAGGTACAACATCTAGGTCGACCTCATCAAAGAACTTAGATGTTATTGCAAATCTAATCTCACACTGTTTCGTTACCTACAACTTAGCATCATCACACACCCAACCTAATGGATATGGATTTTTGTGAGGTGTCGTCTTCAAACCCAGCTTATTAACAATCGCTTCAAATATTAGATTAACTTGAGATCCACCGTTGAATAAAGTATCTACCTTAGTATGCTTGACTACCACTCTGACATGAAAAAGCTCACTTCTCTTCTCTTGATAAATATCACTTTCCACTTTGGTTGATTGAACTAAAGAATTTGAATTGATATTTGTTATACCTTTGCTTCCTATAGCCATGATCTTAGATTCATCTCCGGAATCTGACCTTAGATCCTGATGAGATGATGCAACAATCTTTGGCTTCCCTTTTTCCTTGAATTTTCTTGGTTGTAATTTTGGATGTAGCTTCCAACATTGTGATTCCTCACGTCCCTTTTTCTTATAGTGGGAACATGTAGGTCTTCCCTCAGCTTACTTCACTGTGGATGATTTCTTACTCTTCCATTTACCTTTCATTTTCTTCTCGAACTTAAATGGCTTATTATCTTCACTCACATGCTTACCCTTACTAGCCTCTAGATATGTAGCTTGTACTGACACCTTATCAATGTTAGTAGGGATAAACATTAGAATAGTGTGACAAAGATATGAATGCATGCCACCGATATACTTCATAAGAGTTTCATGAGTATACAATGGAATTCCTAGTGATAATGCCTTCTTTTTGAATTCCTGTGTATATGCATGAATGTTCTGGCCTTTACCTTGTCTTAGATGCTGCCATTCGATAATTGTTGTTTGTGTATGTGCCAATGGATAGAATTGTTTCCTTATATCCTTAGTAAACTTATCCCAGGAAGATATTACTTTACCCTTTTGAACAAGATCAACTTGCATCTTACTCTCCCACCATATCAAGGTAGTGCCACTGAGTCGAAGAGTAGCTAACTATATCCTTGCAACCTCGTCTATAATATTTTGAACTCTACAATATACCTCTATCTGCTTGATCCAATTGTCCAATTTCTCAACATTCAATTCTCCATCATAGCTCGACAATTCAAACTTGACATTCAATTTTAGTAATGGCAGATTATGCTCAAACTTCTTAGAGGAATTCTTTCATCGAGAAGAATGTTTACTTGCTTCAGAGGAAACTGAGGATGTTGATGAGGATGGTGAAGGGGGCTTTGAAGGTCCACCACCTTTACCTCCTCCTCCTCCTTTTACTGAAGATTCTCTGCTTACAGGCTTTTGAATTCTTCGTTCTAACTCATCTATTGTTTCTTTCAATGATTGAAGTGTAGTTCTGATCTCTTCATGACTCATGGGCTGATCTTCTTCTTTTCCCTTTTCAGAAGCCATCTTATGTCTTTGAAATCTTTTTCCAATTTTGGACTTATAACTTGCAAGTTTTCCTTTACCAAGTTTGATTTTGGCTCTTGTAAGAATTTACTTGTGAACACCTGTCAAACCTGCTCTGATACCAACTTGATTAGAAAAATCCTTTGATGCTTATTAATCTCTTAATACATAAAAACATCTACTTGATCTTCGAAATAAAATGATCGCTTGACTGTATGCAAATTATATGTGAATAAATTATCTAACCAAATCTACTTTAATGATAAATATCTTGCAAAATAAATAAGCTTGAATGAACAACAATAATGAAATCACATACACAAGTTGGAAAAACGGAGTTCACCCAATTTAAGGCTACCTCTCAGGGTCCGCTTCCAATAGAGACCTTCTTTATTAATGCTCAAATACTTTCATTTTACAATGACCTTTTTACATGTTGCTCAAATGCAAAAACAGAGTGCACCGTTGGATTCCTGGTGAAAAATCGTGAAAAATGAGTATAAAATTCTTGAAAATCCATCAAGGTACTCCTTGGAATGCTTTACGGTGTAGCCTCATAACTTAGGTACCCTCGGGCACGAATTACAAGACTAAAATCTGCATTCATTAGTGTTGTACAATCCTCGGTCCACGTTCCCATTAAATAGGGTGAGGGCCCCTAACCAATGCCCAATTTTTGTAGCATGCTTTAACTATAAGGTAGGAAGTTTGTTTTAACAAGTCGTATGTATAACTTGTTGGTTAAATCATGGGGTTAATATATAGTAAGTCGAGGGTTCAAGCCCCACTGACTACCATATATTCTCGTGCTTTTTGTTGAACAATTTGTCATATGTTAAAAATAACATATCCATTGCCACCCCCATAAGATAATTGGTGTTGTTTATATGGAATCCAATGAACCATAGGTTAGGGTCAATGGCTTAGGCCCTCGACCCCTTTGCCACCCAATCGAACTTTAATACAAATTTAAGTAGTTTTGCAACCATATGATGTTAAGTAACAAATGCATGGTGTATTGGTGATAGAGCTTGGTGTAAAGCTTTGGGAGGTTATGGAGGTCACGGGTTCAACCCCCGTCGATTCCATAATTTGTAATAAACCATGCCATTATAGGCCAATGGGAGGTCGCCATGTTGCGGCCTCTCATTGGCTCATCCTTGCCACGAATCATCATATGAGTGGACCACTTGTGCGACACATGTTAACCTATAATTGGACCACTTGGATTGTACCTTTCCTAATCAATTTCCATCAATCATGTGGCACGTGTCACCCTTGCAGTGGTGACATGTGTCACTATTTTTGCCCATGTGGACTTTGACCTTTGACCACTCATAACTTTTGCATGTGAACTCTATTTGAGGTGATTTTTGCGCCGTTGGAAAGCTATCACCGAGTTCTACGCATTGATGAAATTCAAACTTGCCAAGACCTCACCTAAGAAAATGAGAGGCAAGAAAACAAGCGTTGAGTCTTTGCACTTTGCAATTATTAGGAGTCAAGGTAATATTTATTAGATTTAGGGTCTTGAGCTCTGAGATATGAGAAACTGGGAAGTTAATCATGTAATAAACTTAGCTTTTGTGTATAGAAGGAATGATGTGAATGGATACAAATTTTTTAATTTACATATAACATTGTAATCCAAAAACATTATTATTTTCATAAAAATCAAAATAGTATTAACTATTTGATTTTGAAAAAAAAAACTATCACAAATTCATATATTTTAAAATAAATATAGCTTTTATATTTTCATTTTAATTTCTTTTATCAATTAAATAAAATAGGAATACAATCCTAAGATAAAAAGCAAATGCTTTGTAGCTATTACTTTCATTTTATTTAACAAATCTATTGCTTGATAAATATATTTTTTTGGTTGTTAAAGAGTGTATTATATCTTTGTTCAAGTCGTTACTAGATTCATCAAAACCGTGTATTGACACTTTCCTAGGAGGAGGGCTCTACGACTAGGGTTTTCTAGCAGCTTCCCACACACAAATCTTGGGCGTCTTCTGAGCTCGCGAGGATTGCCCTCGACGCAACTATGCATATGGCCCCCTCTTCTCTTCGTGCTCACGCTTTCGGGTGCGCGTTGGTAGCTATTCTAAGTTGCGGCGGTGGCAATTTAGGGGTTAGCTGCGGCGGGTGTTTGTTGTTCGTCGTCTCGTGTCTGCTCATAGTTGGCGCTAATTTCTACATATTTTCTTCCATTTGTTGTGGGTGTTGGGTTTTTTCCTCCTTGGCAAGAAGAGGCTTTGGGCCAGAGCTTTGAGGTCCTCATTGGGGGTGTGCAGTGTTTTGGTTAACACTTTGAGGTCCTTTGGGGGCGTGCAGTGTTTTGGTTAACACTTTGAGGTCCTTTGGGGGCGTGCGGTGTTTGGTTAACACTTTGAGGTCCTTTGGGGGCGTGCAACTACTGGTTTTTTCTTTTCTGGTGTCTTTTTGTAGCCTGTGTGCTGGTTTTCATCTTTGATGACTTTCTGGTTCTTTTGGTACAATGGTAGTTTATGATTTTGAGCATGGACTATGGACCAATATTACAGTGATCAAGATATGTATATTTTGAGAAAGATACATTTATATATCAATATAATGAGTAATTTTCTGTTGCAAAAAAAAGTCGTTACTAGATTTCTCAATCTTCAGAGTAATCAACAATTGTGGTTCCTCTCATCTCCTCCATATAAATACATAGGATTGTTTTATTTTACATGAGTGTTTAGTAAAAGTTGATTTATTTGTTCGATATACGATATTATTTAAACCTAAATTGTCCATTATGTGCAAATATATATGCCATATTATTTAAACATAATTTGTATGGGATAACTTGTTTCCACTGTTTTGAGCAAGTATAACATAGACACTTTTAATTTCAATTTTTTAAACAAAGTTTCCATTAACATTATCTATATATAATATAATATAATACATGTATTCAACGATTTTTTTTTTTTAATTCTTTTTATACTTAGTAAATATAAATATAAAATTTAAGGGTGACAAGAGCGGGGGACAATTCATGATCTCAAAGGAACTTCAATAACAAATTATGCTTGGGGATTTGGACGAGTTACCGACAATTTGGTGGAAGTTTACTCTCCGTGGGGTGGGCTCGACATAGCCAATGACACATGAATCAAAGAAGTGATAGTGTTTGGGGATTCTCTATTAGTCATACAAGCAATCAATGAGCAAAAAATCCTATAGGGAACAAATTAAGCGCAGAGACTGTAAAATGCAAAGCACACAAGCTAGCTAGAATGGTGATAGCTCATCTCTGAAGAGAGAGATGTGTCGGCTACGCTAATTCGCAAGAAGTTGATTACAAAGAGGCTGAAAAGGCCTTTAACATAAATCATCAATGAGAAAATCCTAAACATCCAAAACCCTAACCCCAGAAGATGAAACACCAAAATGTTTGTAGGCCCTGATGTGGTTAGTTGATACGTCAACTTCTCGGGGGCACAACTTTTGCATATGATTTTCGTTTGGGGAACTCGGTACCCCATTGGGAAAGTCTAGCTGACGAGTACACATTTCGTTCAATCTAGCATCTATCTCCAACTACTTGCTAGACGTTGCGGCGCCAAAAAAATGTTGTTTAGGGCCTCAAAACAACCCCAAAAGTTTGGGACTTGAAAAACCATAGAAAAACTACCAAGATGTGGAACCATTCTGAATTAGTGGAATAGGCGGGTGACCACCAGTGTCCACTTTGA
Organism: Picea engelmannii; assembly: GCA_009831015.1. Lineage (NCBI taxonomy): Eukaryota > Viridiplantae > Streptophyta > Pinopsida > Pinales > Pinaceae > Picea > Picea engelmannii. The sequence goes on from ML780212.1 coordinate 47,661, forward strand.
TCACCGTCTACTTGGAAATTAATTTCATCAGGATATTTTTTAAGGATTCAAATATTATACCTCAATACAATATTCAATGAAAAAATGCAATTTACTCTTAAATTTTGACAAATATTATTAATATAACTATATTCTAATTAAAAAATAGATGAAAATTTAAAATAAAATTCACCAATTTGTGAATTTAGTTTTTGAAAGGCAAGCCAAAAAAAAATAGTGAATTGGCAAAAATTCACTCCTAAAAAAACCTTGATTTTCACACTATTCTCTTCGGTCTTAGTTGATTAACTAAACATGAGTTGTGCACAATTGTGAATCTTATAGACGCCAACTCCATAACTCTGGATGAGATTTTAATGCATTATTTTGAGTCTTGTAAACGCCAACTCTATTAAAATGAAATTCCCTTAAATTTTGTAGATATTGTCAAGCATACAAACATATAAAAATAGTATAATAGGTTGTTTTAGAATAATTATATGCATCTAGACAACCCAAAAATGACTTTTTTATACGGATTCAAATATGGCATGTCCACTAGACCGGGGTTTCTATATACATTCATAAAGAAAAATGGAGTAGGTTAATGTTGTGTTTGGTAATTCTAAAACACAATAAAACACTTGTATACCCTTTAAACTTTAAAGCTATCATGTTTATGGTGGGAAAATGATTCTAATAACACCATACCCTAAAGACAAACAATGATTTTGCCGTTGGTTTTTAAATATTTCAAAACAATCTTAATTCATAAGACAACCATTTATCATTATTCTCTGTGGCAAAAGGAATGCTAGCAACCAGAGCTTGAGCTCACTGCAATGTCTTTTGTTTATTTAAAATTTTCCAGGGAAAAAATGAAGTGTATGATGAATGATCAATGGTCATTGCTGACTAAGTAGACATAAGTTCAATCCCAGGCTAGCTATGATGTGGATACACAATATAAACTGCAAAACCACTTACATATGTCCCAAACACGGAAAGTGAGATTGGCTCAATATAGATGTATATCAACCCTATGTTTCCTAAAGATAAGGGTAGCCAATAAATGAGTCCCAATGGGATAGTATAATTGGTCAATGGGATAGTATAATTGGTAAGATGTAGAAATATTTTTTCAATACGGAGGAGGTCATGAGTTCAAATCTTATATTTGGGATAGTATAATTGGTAAGATGTAGAAATATTTTTTCAATACGAGGAGGTCATAAGTTCAAATCTTATATTTCTGGGGGTGACGGTTTAGCATCTATACCATCCATGAAACCATATGGAAGAGGTCATGAGTTCAAATCTTATATTTCTGGGGGTGACCGTTTAGCATCTATACCATCCATGAAACCATACGGAGGAGGTCACTAGTTCAAATCTTATATTTCTGGGGTGACTGTTTAGCATCTATACCATCCATCCATGAAACCTTGAAATGTAGAGAAAAATATCTTTGTTTTAGTCGTTACTAGATTTCTTCTCAATCATCATAGACTTTTTGATACGCCTTTTTAGCATAGTAATCAACAATTGCGGTTCCTCCTATCTCCTCCATATAAATACGGTGAATTGTTTTACATGACTGGGTGACTGTTCTGTAAAAGTTAATTTATCAGTCCGATTTTGTGCAATACATATCCCATTCTGTGCAAATATATATACCATATTATTTAAACCTAACTTGTCCATTCTTTGCAAATATATATGTCACGTTATTTAAACTTAATTTGTATGGAATTACTGGTTTTGTTTTGAGCAAGTATAATATAGTCTTTTAATTTCATTTTATTAATATATATAATTTAATAAATTCAAAAAATTATACTTAAAAATAAATATGATTTTTTTTTAATTTAATAAATTTAAAAAGTTTATATTGAATAAAATATTAAATAAATGGCACAGAATTTGTTTTGTAATAAATTTTAAAACAATATTTAATTGGTCAACCCACATGTATATGACATAGTGGAATTTTGCCCCCTTCTCCACCACCAACCACTAGCCAATTATTTCAATTTGCCCCCTTCTCCACCACCAACCACTAACCAATTATTTCAAAGAGTATGATTTTCTTTGAATAACAATTATGGGTTTACCCAAATTCACCTATAGTCAACAATAATGCCTATCCTCATTTCAAATATCCAACTACATACACACTTATATACTAAAATACAACAATAAATGAATTATAACTCATGCTTAAAAGTTCCCATGAAAACCCATATTTTACAAATGCTATATGAATTGTTGAATGCCTATTTTCATTTTAAAGGTGTTGTTTAACTGTTCTACGTTTTGGTTTTTTTCGTTGGAATCTGACTACATAAATTTGCATGAAATCATGATTTTATGTTGTTTAAATTGCATTTTCCAATGCAGAAATGGATTTAGCGTGCTGGAAAACCCTTGGAGCACTCACATTATACATAATTAACCACTCAAATTTGCATATCCAACAATTTCTCGCCGGATTTCGGGCAAAATTAATTAGAAAATATCCCTGGAAAAGGGCCAAAACGTAGAACAATTAGACTACGACCATTTCAAATATCTAACTACACACATATATACATTACCAAAATACAACAATAAATGAGTTATAACTGGGTGCATAAAAGTTTTGTTGTGTGCATTGTTGAATGCCTATCCTCGTTTCAAAGGCGTTGTCTAATTGTTCTACGTTTTTGTCATTTCACGAGAATTTGACGACTTATATCTACACGAAATCACAATATTTTGTTGTTTAAATTCCATATTTGAATGCATAAATGGACACATCGTGCTAAACCCCGTGGGGCACAGAAATAACAATTACTTTCAGGATTTCACCAAATTTTGAGCAAATATCTTCGAAAAATATCCCCCAAAAAAGACCAAAATGTAAGACACCAAATTGGTGTATGAGACCCCCTCCGCCCAACGATTTTACTGGTAAAGTCTACAAAGATATACATACCCTACCTTACCCTACCCTCTCTAGATTTGAACATGTAATGTTTTAGGAGGAAACACATGTTCTTAACCATTAAACCCACTTAGGGTATATAAAAATTCCCATAAAAACTCATTTTAACAAATGATATAAACATTATTGAATGTTTATCCTCATTTCAAATATCAAACTGCATACATGCACAAACATATATACCAATAAACTATAACTTAGTGCATAATAATTTCCATATTAAATTCATTTTTAACAAATATTGTACGTAAATAAATTCAACACTCTAAAAAACAATTAATAAATTTCAAACTATATTTTAAATATACAACTATATATAAGTACAAAATTTCAAAATCTACAAAATTTTAAACTGGATTTCAAGTAAAAACGGTTAAAAAACATTCCACAAAATTAAAATGTATATAAACAAATATAATACAACGATGCATGCATAAGTACAAAAATTCAAACTAGATTTGGGGTAAAAGTGGTTAAAAGAATACAGCAAACATTTAAAATGTTTAAACTACACTGTTAAATGTATATAACAAACAAATATACAACGATGCATAAGTACAAAAGAGTAAATGCATAGCTAAATAAAATATATAAAAATTTCCTTGCCAACCGACTTTTAACCGTGTCCACATCGTTGGATATGTATTGTATATACTCTCAAAATGCGCATTAAATGAGTCATAGTTCAGTAAGTAAAAGTTTCCCTGCCAAACCGTCGCAGCGGACAAAGCATCAAGTCAAATGGTCCATGAACCGACAAATAAAAATTTCAGTGGCGGCATTGCATTGGCTGGTGATAATTGTGTCAGAGGTCTCGGTCACAATCTGGGTCCGGATTTGGACTCCCAAACGGCCCAGGGAACCCACGGTCTTAACGTGTGTTTTACGCATACATTTCTGCTACAACGGTTATCTTCTTTGTACGGACCTTCGGTTTACACACGTATCTTACACGGATATACATTTTTTTATGTTCTATAAAACTGCACAGAATTCAGTCATTTCGACATCCCCCCTCCCTCTCTTTATATATTATTTTCCAAGTTGGTGGATAGCTGTAAAAGAGTCCAGTCCATTTCACGTTTAGTTGTCATAAATCTCAAAGAGGGCGCTGGGGCAGCTGTCAATAGAGGAAATGAAGATACGATAACATCCTAACTGGGCCCAGATAGCCAGCACAGATCAACAGTGCAGAGGAGGGAAGGGGAAGGCGAAGGGGAAGTCAGAGTGTAGGCAGTTCAAGAAAATAAATTGAGAGCAGGGAAGGAGGAAGTGTGGATTCATCATCTGCATCATGGATTTCAGTTCATTGCTGACATCTCTGGGCACTTCATTTTTAATCTTCTTTGTGCTGGTTTTGGCCTTCTCATGGCTGTCCAGGATGCATGGGAACCGTGAAATCTATTTCCCCAATAAAATTATCAAGGGGTTGGATGCATCGACCAAATCTTGCAGTCCTTTCGCCTGGATTGTGAAAGCCTGGCAGGCTACTGAAGATGAAATCATCTCTATGGCTGGTCTAGATGCAGCTGTTTATCTCATATTCATCTCTACTGGTACATCAATATTCCGCCACTCTATTCAGTTGCAGTTTTTATTTTAGCCTCTAGCCTTATAAGTACTGGTGGAATCTCAAAGGCTGGTGTGGTTTTTTCCTGATGTTTTTGGGACTGATAAAACATGCATGATGTCAACTAATATGAAAATAGCTTGGATACTATCCCTGTTGCAGCCCGCCAGTAAATAAAACCCTGATGCCTAGCCAAGGAAAACTGTTTTTCAAAATTATAATTCTATTTGTGTTTAGTCTTGTGCATTATACATAAGTAGAAAGGGATGAAAGAACTAAAGGAGACTCTAATAACCTTGAGAACGGTTACAACAGTTAATGTAGCGTTTAGATTTATGGGTACTGAGAGGTTTTTGTTGTTGGATTGTTCCAAAACAGCATTGATAATCATGGTATTATCTGCGGGAGTTTGCTTACCGGTTCTTCTTCCTCTGAGTAGAACTGATATCAATTATAAACTCGTGTTGGAGCGGGCAAAGAACAAAACTACTGCAAGTTATGATGATTTTGACAAGCTTGCCATGGGCAACATTCAGGTATCAGGCAAGCCCTTGCCTTTTGATGTTGTTTTGGCTTCCAATTTTCTAATCCAATTACTAAAGCCTGGGCCAAAATTTGTGTCTTGCAGACAAAGAGCACCCGATTATGGGGATTTGCAGTTGCAGCGTACTGGGTTTCGTTTGTGACGTATTTTCTTCTCTGGAAAACCTACAAGCACGTTCTTCAACTTAGAGCAAGGGAGCAAGCTTCATTGGAGTCTAAACCAGAACAATTTGCAGTCCTCGTTCGAGATATCCCTCCAGTACCAGTTGGCAAAACTCGCAAAGAACAAGTGGACTCCTTCTTCAGGAGGATGTACCCGGAAACATTTGAGACATCCTTGATTGTCACCGACATCTCAGAGGTATTTGAAATTTCAGACAACCTTCTCCTTCTGATCATAAAGTTATGGTTAATTTTTGTCAGAGTGGCCATGTATTCTTTTCCTAATTTGCAAGAACCGGTACCCCTTGAGGGTTAGTAGCAGTAGCAGAAGTAAGGTATACTCTCAAATGATAGGATACAGTATTAATATTTACCTCCGAGGAGACCCTGTACATCTGTGGGACTGATGAAAAGTTTAACCCTGGATCTATTAAGCATTGAGAGGGATTTAAAAAAGTTGTAAAACCTCTCTGATCTTTATTTATATATAGAGAGAGACAGCGTGAGTGAGATAGCATTTTGAAGTCTGGCTTCTTTTTCCCTACATTAGGGTACATTCACACACAAAGTAGATCACTTAGCTTATCTCGGTGCAATCAAATTTGCAGAAAACTTCTCAGCAGCTTAGCTCAGCATTTATTGATACATGATAAAGTTTGAACCAGACCGCTTAACTACTGTGCATTGAATTCAGCCCTGGCCATATTTCAATGACTCATTTTTCAATATCATTTGGTTTCAGCATTCTTCCAGTTTCATCCTCATACATGGTAAATGGATATGGTCAGTCATTCAAAGATAAGGAGTACTGCATTCCCTGTGACAAAAAACTTGGTTGAAAAGCATTCCTCATCAGTGATCACCAATCCATCTTCCATTTGAACTGTTTTTTGGTGTTGTCTTGCCTTGTTATTGGCTTAAATTGGAAGTCTTCTGTGTTCAATTGTTCAATCAAACACTCATATTTTATATTGATAGAATGCTAGGGTTTTGTTTTATATTGAACTTTCTTAATGTTCGTGAGCAGGCTCACAAGGTGTGGAAGAAACTAGAAGGCTACAGAAAGAAGCTAGCTCGTGCTGAAGTCATATTTGAAAAGTCTAAGACAGTGACGAAACCAGAGGGGACACGGCCATTGCACAGGTCAGGAACTTTGGGACTTTTGGGAAAAAAAGTTGACTCTATAGATTTCTACATTGAGAAGATTAAGGATTTATCACTCAAGCTGGAAACAAAACAGAAGATTACACTGATAGAGAAACAGGTTGCGGCAGCCTT
>ML780212.1:56482-66815 GCA_009831015.1 Picea engelmannii
GCGGCATTTGTCAGATGAAAATATCTACGCGCAAGCGTTTAGAGAGTCGCTTCCTTGCAAATGGCCTTTTCATTTGAAGTTCTTGTTTGACTCTCTGTGGAAGAGAGCGCAGGTTAGCATGGCAATTTGGTTTCAAAGAAAGGGTGATTTACTGAGATGGTATTTCTAAGAAGTTTGATTGGTGGTGTAGATAATATTTCTAAGAAGTTTAATTTGTGATTTCTTAAAAGAAAATATATATTCTTTTAAGTTTACAATTTATTTAGAAACTAACTCAATCATAAATTACAATTTATTTCGAAACTAACTCATAATTATAAATTATTATAAATTACATTAAATTATTGTAAATTACATAACTATGTATTTATTTTATGTTTTTATAATTTTTTTCAAATTATTCTATAAGGACGATATATTGAAATTCTATAAAGAATTTATATTTGCTGGGACTTTGCCCAGAGGTCTTATTAAATTTATTCCCCAGCCAGATGATGGATCTGGATTATTGAAAATTTCATAACTATTCATTGTTTAATATTCTTTATAAAATTTCATAGCTTAGGCCCGCGGCTGCGAGGACTTGAAATGTGTAATTCTTGGTGATCATTCCCTCCCAAAGTGGCTTTTTTGTCTTGTCTTTTAATTGTTATTTTAGAAACTTTGATTTGTAGGTAAGAGGAAATGTTTTAGGCCAAGGAATTTGGTTATAATGTTGCTTTGGTATTGATAGACTTTGAAGAAAGTTTATAAGAATGATTCGTGTTTTGTTCAAAGATGCTTCTACTTAATTAATGGAAAGTTTTAGATCCATGTAAACATATTATATATGTAAATAAATTCAACACTTCATTTCTAAACTCTTGATTATGGATGTAATTAATTATGATTGATGATTGTCGTGCAATGACATGTAAACATTGTAAAAGTATTATGGTTTAATTGAAAATGTGAACAAATGACTGTGGGGTGAAGTCTTGAAAGCAATGTCTATGATACCACGAGAGAGATTAGTAAAGAGCAGAGAAGGGATTCATGTGTAAAATAACCCAAAGCCACCTTCATGAATAGTGAGGAGGAAATAGAGATATTTCCTCTAGCTTGCAGTTGAAGCAAGACAATTAATGAAAGAGGGGATGGTAGTTGAACAACCAACCACTTAAATGAATGGAAGTATGGGAAGACTTGGCTAGGACAATAGAAACTGTTAGCTAGGGGTACCACTGAGTACCATGTCATACTTTCCAAGTTGAACCGTGTTGAATCTGCGGATCCTTCTGACAAAAGGAAGATGACAGGGTGGAGACCTTCTTGTGTGGGAGACACGTGCAGGAGAAGATGCAGTCTGAAAAAAGAAAAAGTTTTGGTCGAAGAAGGGAGAGCTTGTGAAAAAGCTTTGATTGAAAAAGAGAAGCGCACATGAAGAAGAGAGGACTCGAGAGAGTTCTAAGTTGGGAGGTTTGTTCAAAGATGCTTCTACTTAATTATGGATGTAATTAATTATGATTGATGATTGTCATGCAATGACATGTAAACATTGTAAAAGTATTATGGTTTAATTGAAAATGTGAACAAATGACTGTGGGGTGAAGTCTTGAAAGCAATGTCCATGATACCACGAGAGAGATTAGTAAAGAGAAGAGAAGGGATTCATGTGTAAAATAACCCAAAGCCACCTTCATGAATAGTGAGGAGGAAATAGACATATTTCCTCTAGCTTGCAGTTGAAGCAAGACAATTAATGAAAGAGGGGATGGTAGTTGAACAACCAACCACTTAAATGAATGGAAGTATGGGAAGACTTGGCTAGGACAATAGAAATTGTTAGCTAGGGGTACCACTGAGTACCATGTCATACTTTCCAAGTTGAACCGTGTTGAATCCGTGGATCCTTCTGACAGAAGGAAGATGACAGGGTGGAGACCTTCTCGTGTGGGAGACACGTGCAGGAGAAGATGCAGTCTGAAAAAAGAAAAAGTTTTGGTCGAAGAAGGGAGAGCTTGTGAAAAAGCTTTGATTGAAAAAGAGAAGCGCACATGAAGAAGAGAGGACTTGAGAGAGTTCTAAGTTGGGAGGTTTGTAGAAGATCCAAAAGACAGGGTGCTAGCTAGAGATGGAACATGCAAAGATCGAGGAACCATAGCCTGTGCGAGCACAAAAAACAGAGAATGCACGGGTGTGTGCAAGAGAAGGATCAGAGAACTCGTTGAGAGTTCTGAATTGGACTAGAGAAGACCCAAAGTTTCGATTGGAGCAAAAAAGGGCCGCGGGCTTGATGCTTATTGGAAAGAAATCGACACTAGAAGGAGAGGGCGTTGATGGACAATATCGATGTGAAGGGACTCTCTTGTGCAAAGGAAATCTAGCTGGGAAGACATTTGATAAACCCCGTGGAGGTCCTGAACTCACTGGGAAGGAAGGGAAACTTTTGTTGTTGCCAGAGAAGTGGAGGAGAGTAACCTCTTGAGTTATTTTCTTGACGTGATGAGTCAACAATGAGAAAATCCCCTAGTGGTATCATGGCCTGGCATAGGGTGCCCTGTTGTCGAAGTGACAAAGCATGCAAAGCCTATTGTAGAGTGGAAAGATGAACACCCACAGTTAGTTAGCTGACTACACTTGTTAACAATAAGTATTTGTATACTTTGAGTAATGAGTAAAAGGAATGAATTATGCTTGTAATTGTATTCACGAATATGGATGCCTATTAATGGACTGGATGGCTATTTCCCGTGGATGCATTCATGGATAGATATATCTGTATAAATTGGAATGAATCCTTGTATTATATGCAAGTTCTCACACTGTAAAATGTGTATTTGGCATGCTTGTGTAACTAGCAAGTTTGTATGGATTACGTATGTTTGTTATCATTGTTAATCCAATGGATTCATGTAGCCCAATAGGCATGGTAAAGGTAGGGTGTAACCCTATGAAGATGACAACTTCTGAATGGAGAGCTTGTGAGATATGAACTTCCTTTAAAAGTTTGGTTGCAGAAGTTCCCTAGAATCTGGGAAGGTCTTTGTGTAGTCGGAGAGCCTTAATCCCTGTGATACCCACTATTTTGAAGTGGAAAGTTGCAGGAGACGTAATTTCCACTTAAGTGGCAAAGAGAGAATGCCCAAGTGGTTTATGGAGCAAGGCGAGAGCTCCTTAAGACCTAATAAACCTTGAGAAGGGACTTGGAAGAATCCTTGGGCAATGAAGTCCTAATTCGAGCTGTTACTCGAACACAAACCTTTGAAGAACCCTCAAAAAAATTGGCTAAGTCTAAGATTTTACTGTTTTCCTGCAAAAATCTTGTGTTTTGAGTTGGGATGAATCACAATTGTTGATTCGGCGTAGCGAATTGATCCCAACTGTTCGTCGAAGGCCGCGATCGTTGAGGTTCCTCACGTTCGAGGATTTGCATGAAATGTTAATGTTGGAAGCAGGCCAAAGCAGGAAGAAAGGTTATTTTGGGAAAGGAAGGCATGTACAAGGAAAGCGACAATTGGAAGGAAGAGTAGCATGCGCGCATGCATGGAAGACCTAACAACGTTAGGGTTAGGGTTTTTGTAATACATTGTAATGGTTGATGAGCCAAAAACATATAAATATAGATACCTAGGTCTCATAGCGGGAGATGGAGTCAAGTTTAGAGAGTCGATAGAGCGGGGATAGAGAGACCTGTTAAGGAGTTTTGGAGGAACACTACTGTAATTTGATACCTTTTTACAAGATATTGAACTATAGAGGAGTAAGGAGGGTAGATCTTGAGGGTTAGATCATAGGTTGAGGTGTCTGGTGCGATCCAATCCGCCTCATAATAGATCTCGTCCGATTGAGGATGAATTGTAAAGCGCGCGACGCTGTAGTTTTGAAACTACAATAATAGAAGAGCTTGAGAGCCAGATCTTTGTGGACGTAGCCCAGGGGGGGTGAACCATGGTAAAACATGTGTTATGTTATTGAATGCTTGTGTTTCTTTTACTGTTTATGAGTAGAGGTTAGCATGATAAATGAATGAGTTTATTACGTTACATGCATTATTGGGAATGACAATGTATTTGCTCTAATAAGTTAGATAGAACTCTCAGAGCACACTTCTCAGATCCCCACTCAATCCTGGACTACAAACACCTGAGTATTGCCGTCACCCATTAAGACTATCTCAGGTGAGACTATGCAGTGTATTCTATGCACTGCATTGTCTTCTGATTTACCAGGAGGGCCCATAGTTTTAGAGGTTTTGTTGAAACCCCAACAAAATTGAACACTAGGTCAATCGTGATAAAGGTATGATCTCAGAGATCTAAACCAACAAATGGTTCTATTGCCGGTTGGAACGATATAGGATTGACTAGATGATATCGATTAAAAGAGGGTAAGATCTACGAAAGGCGGGTCAAAAGAATACCGAATCGGACAACAAGAAGGTGAGAATGCACTGCTAGAAGGGGATGTTGAGACTGTGGAATCTCACAAAATTAGATATCGAAAGCTGGTTGAAGACAAAGGAGCTGGAGTTTGCGCAGAAAGATAACCAAAACCCTAGAATGACACCACACACATACCTTGAAAAGTACGTGTTTACTGATCTGCATGAAGTATTTTTCTGTGATTTTCCACACTTATTGCAGGAGTGGATTTTGAGATTGAAGGATAACCACGCAACAAACCAGATCCAATAGTTAAAGTGGACCCCAGTTCAGATTGAGCAGTTACAGAGGGTGAATAACAAATTCACCCGCGCAGTAGATTTTTGGCTCGACAGTATTGTAGCAGGCTTTATAACAAAATTTGCAGTGGATACAACGAAGTCGTACAACGCATCGGAGAAAGAGTTTCTACGAGGGCCTCGAGGAAGGTATATTAGATCGTTGTATACTATAACAAAGGTGTAATGGCAATGGAGTCAAACAACTAAACTTCCTTGCGTGCATGGGGGAAGGGGGGATGCACTAACAGAAAGAGGAGAAATGGAAGGAGAAGTGGATAAAGGAAAAAAGAAGGAAGCCTTGGACCCAATCATGATGGACGATGACTAGATCAAGAGGATCAAGGCGATAGCTGGAAAGATGCGCAATGGAGGACCCTACCAATACAAGGTGAACACCAAGAAAATAGTCGTAGCTGTGAGGGAAGGTTTGGCAAGCGATGAAGAGGAGATAGAGGATCTCCGGGCTGTGGAGCAGATTGATGAAATCTTGCATGCAACATATGAAAGGAAGATGAAAGATCCAAGAGAGGGAACCAAAGGCAACAATCCTATCCATATTAATGTCAGTGTGGAACCCATAAACCCATGTGCGACTAATACACCAAAAAACACAACACCGTTTAGACAACCGAATTTCGGGAGAAGAAAGACAACCTGAAGTACATATACACAAGGAACAACAACTGGAGGAGCCAGTTCACGAAGGATTAGTTAAGTATCTAAACCGCGCGGAGGTAGTAGTACAACATTCACGATGGCAGGACATGATCCCTCCATCAAGTTACTAGAATTCAAAGGAGAAGCATCGGAGGACCCGAAAAAACACCTGTTTATCTACGAGAAGATCTCAGAAGTAAAACAGATCACAAATGAGGACACTAAAATTGAACAACTAGCAATTAGACTAAGGGATCACACACTGTATTGGTATATGAGTTTATCTACAAACAATCCACTAGGGACGACCAGAACGATTGCATATATCAAGAAGTTGTTGATAAATGAGTTTCATAAGCCAAGTTCAGAGGATTAGTATATGATCAAGATGATAGAAATTAGACAGAAACCAAAAGACTCTGTATGGGAGATTGACCAGAGATTCAAGTGACTGAAAGGAAAGTTGAAATATTTCATGACAGATATGCAACACAAACACCTATTCGTCAATTCATTACTACCACACTCGAAATATCCACTGCGACAATAGAAGTTTCAGACACAGGCAGAGGCTCTGCAGGCAGCTCTGCAACTGGAAGAAACCAATATCAGAAGACGGATCGAGCCATTGAAGACTTGAAGGAGGACCTGAAGAACTTAACATTCCAGCTGAACTGGAACAAAAGTAAGGACAAACGAGAATTCGTTTGGTGCACCACAAGCAAAACGTAAGGACACCTTAAGAACGCATGTCCAACATTCCCGCAGTATATGGCAGCAGGAATGCTAAATCCATTACCAACAAGAGGACTATGATGTGAAATCTGTAAGAAACCGGGCCACGATCCATATCACTGTCCAATGATGCAGAAATACCAAGTGGCCCAATGATGCAGAAATACTAGACAGTTCCCAAGAGTTCATATTGCAACTTTTGCAAGTCAGTGGGCCATGATGACAAACACTGTAGAACGATGGACTTGATGAGAGAGAGAACATCAGATGCATATAGGGTGCAGGCAGAAATGATGACCGGGTAAGCCGCACCTCATTTTAACCAAGTACCAGCCCCATACAACACTATGCAACCGCAGTATAATACTGCGCATCAACCATATAATACCGCACAACCATAGCACAACACATTGTAACCTCAGTACAATACCACGCAATACAATCAAGTGCCTCAGTATAACGCGCCAAGAGGAGATCGAGCTGGCTACAAAGGCGGAGGAAGAGCAAGAGGAGGCTTTGCAAGAGGTAGAGGACCAGTGGTATGTCACAATTGTCAACAACCAGGACACTATGCAAGAGAATGTCTACTCCCACAATAGACATGTATGTATTGTCGCACATTTGATCATGACACAGAGGAATGTCCTACGTTACTAGGGAAGATCCAGGAAAAGGGGAATCAGAGCAACCAAAATGTTCAATGGATCTCAGCAGAAGCGAGGGATGACAGAAGAAACATAAACATAGTTACGCGCGGAGGAGCTAAAACAGGCAATGACACAGTTCAACAAGAGCCAGTACAACATCAGTGGGTGAAGAAGAATGCTGAACTAATGAAGCAATTCTACGTGTAGCACGAGAAGGAAACATTTAAGCAAGCTAGACAAAAATTTCTGAAGCAAGACATTGTGTCAACTTCAACCGCGCAATAGAGAAAGGAAGTACCAGAGTATGAGATACCTCCATCATTAGATCATACCAAAGAAATGCAGCACCCAGGACAAGTAAGTACAATCAAAGGTTTTTTGCAATCATGTGTAAAAATATTAAATGATCCATCCTCTATCAAGATATTGCAAAATATATTAGAAAGATGTAGCGTAGAGACAGAATGAAAATTAGAACAAAAAACAGTCAATCACCTACATACAAGACGAAGAACAAGTAGGGAGTTTAGGCTGAATGCCAACATCGGATATTTCAACATGGGAGATATCATACTGGATCTAGGATCCGAAGTCAATGTATTACCCAAGAAGACGTGGCAATGTATGAGAGAACCCACACTAAGATATTCACCCGTTCAGCTAAAACTAGCAAACCAACACAAAGTTCTACCAAATGATAGACTAAAATGAGTGATAGTGGACCTAGATGGAGTGTGCACTAAAGCAAACTTTTAAGTAATAGAGATAGTGGATGACACAACACCATATCCAACATTGCTCGGCTTGGATTGGGCATTTGATAACCAGGAAATAATCAATTTAAAGACACGAAAAATGACATTTGAGTCGGGAGAATACACGGCCATTGCGCCATTAGACCCATCAGAAGGAGAGAGGTTCGTAGAACCTACTTGCTTAGACTTGGAGGAAATCAACCAGTTGTACATAATAACTACGCGCGATGAGGATTATGTAAACCCAACTGCAGATGGGATACTCAGTTGGCGGAGCATTACTTCATGTGCGTCAGACTCAGATACGGGTTTAGAAAAATGGCAACAAAGGCTACACGAAGTTTCCACAAGAAAATGCGCAAGAATAGACCGCGCAGTAAGGTGGGTAGGTACAAAGATAAGGGAACCACCCAGTTTCCATGGGGTAAACGATCTAGAAGCTTTCTTGACACAGTACGAAGATGAAGTGTTAGAAAATCAGAGACTTTTAGCACTCGATATAGCACACAAGGCCACACCTGCAAGATGGTGAGGCACACACAAGGAAAAAATCAAGGATTGGTACCAATGCAAGCGGTTACTATGCATAAGGTTTGGCGCAGAGTAGAGAAACAACCACCAACAGAAGTACGATGGATAGGGGTCACCAAAGGAACACTTGGAGAAGTGCAGAGCACTGTGGAAAATGAGTATAATGTTAGATAGGTGGCCACATGTTGTGAAAGAAATATTTGTAAGAAGTCTTATTAGAAGGTTCATTCATTAGAAAGATCCTAGGAGGTCAGATATAACTATATAGAGAAGTAGAATCAATGCAATCAGATGTATTGTGAAGTATATTGTATTTGTAGCAAGCATCACTTGTGGAGTGTCTCCTTCCTTAAGAAATAATTAATGGTGTTACCCCACCTCAAGGGTTTTCTCTACATTCTTATGTTCACTTTTTTGTGTTTATAGTGTAAATAATTTGATTTATTTACGAAGTTAATAGTTTCTCATCTATCTTCTATTTTCATATCTATTGAGTTA
Organism: Picea engelmannii; assembly: GCA_009831015.1. NCBI lineage: Eukaryota > Viridiplantae > Streptophyta > Pinopsida > Pinales > Pinaceae > Picea > Picea engelmannii. The sequence goes on from ML780212.1 coordinate 65,011, forward strand.
CACTGCAAATGGTATTAGAGCTCTTTCTTGGGCCAAAAAATGGATTTTTTCTTTTCTTTTCTCTTTGTAGATTTATCAAATGCAAAAGAGGATGGCAACATTCAACTTGTTTTTTGAAATTTTATATGTAGAATTTGAAGAATCTTGCTGTAGATCTAAGTTCTTCTTGGAAAAACAACCGATTTAAAAAAAAAACCACCCTAAATCGAAGTCCGAGAAGCAGAGTTATCGTTGATTTAAAATCAATTATTTAGGGTTTTTCTGGGGATGGACGTGTGGTTTGCAGATCAGAGATCTTTGGACATAGTGCTTAGATTTTAGTCAAGTTAGTGTTAGTAGTTGCATAGTGGTTGTGACGATTCATAATTATGGTCATAATACCCAATTGAAGAAGTGTCGTCGAAGTTATGATCATTTTACATTAGTTGCCTCAAACCCTAGCCACATAAAGAATCTTTGTAATACCCCAGGTTGACCCCAGTTGTAATTGTACATATAGGCTAGTGAGCCATGATATTTTGGGGGAAGAGTGCCTTTGTATATATACTTTGAGGCCAGAGTGCCTGTGTGGTTATTAAGATGGTGAGCCAGATGCTAAAAAGGCATGTGGGCCTATCCTGTGTATTATGTAATCACGCTCAGATATTAATAAAATAACATCACTGATGCAGATCGACTAAACAAAATAGTGGGGGGATAAACTCCACTAGAGATGGAAAGGGAGCTAAGAGTCTCCGGTTAAGGGGCTAATCCTAAGGGGGCTTAGGCCAAGGGAATATTTTAATAATATTTCCTAAAAGATGATTTATGGATATAAATACGTATACATTATGCTACACTAAGTTCCCAAAAAGGAAGGGAACAAATAACCAAGTGGGTGAAAAGGGCAATCATAAGGTGACAAGTGTCATTTTGTGAACATGCAATTATAATGAGAACTTAGTGCATTTTCCCTATCTTAGCTATCATTTTGACCATTGTTCAAGAGGATCATCTCCTCTGCTACCATCCACACTTGGCTTCCATTACCATAGCTACATTGTGGAAGCTTTGAGGCAGTTTACTGGTAATTGAGTTGAAGAAGCGGGTTGTCAGGCATGTGTGTTGTTGAAGAAGCGGGTTGTTAGGCCCATGTGTTGTTGAAGAAGTGGGTTGTCAGGCCCGTAAGCATTCTCTCTAGGTTAGCGAATTCATGAGAATCGTTTTCCTAAGGTGCCACGTTGCAGAGACAAGGCTCTGAGACTTCTTACCTGACCTGTTGCTTAAGCCCTAGAAGGGAAGTGTGGCAACATAAGGACTGTTGATAAGAGAAGGGGAACACTTCCTGGGGTGGGACAAGCACGTGGGGAATGAGAGACTGTACACTGTTTGCTAGAGTTGACACCTGAGTTTGAGCATTGTTGTTGTTTGACAAACTTAGCCTGGGTTAGGATTTCCTTTTCCCAAGTGGAGTTTAAGCCCCAATTCAGGAGTGACCTGTTGCTGAGTTATAAGCAACATAGTCTAACGTTGGGAGGAAAGTCAGAGGTTTGCATGTAGTTGGTGGCTTATTTATACCAGATAAGTGTCCACTATGTGCTTGTTTAAATTATTGTGTAAAAGTTTATGTATCCCTATATGGGTATTTGTTGTTCTAATTATGCTTCAATAAATACGCTGTTAGAATTGCTCAGAAACTGTAACTATGTATCTCTGTCATGGGTAATTCTTGTTGTAATTATATGTGGGTATATTTTCTGTTAGAATTGTACATTTCTGTGCATATGCAAAGTCTATGTAAATATTTATGTGTTTATGTACGGTTT
>ML780212.1:66821-82690 GCA_009831015.1 Picea engelmannii
CTTTTTTCATATGCAAATTATTTTCATATAATTCGCTGGTATCATAGATGGAATTTAGCGTGACTTAACCTAGCTCGGGATGGAAATGCCCGTCTTGGTATGGACAGTTCACAGGAGGAAATTTACCATGTAAATGGTGAAAAATGAGTGACTCATTCGGTTTAGGAAGGTTTTGCAGACTTTGGAAGGCCTGGTAAGACTTGGAAATTTCTTAGAGAAAATCCCTGATCTGCTAAGTCCAATATCAGAGTGTTTAATCTTAAGAAAACCTATGTTTTTACTTTGGAAGATTGCAGCCATCATTTTGACGCCGCAATTAGATCTGGACCATTGGATCCATCAAAAGGCAGATCTAGATGATCATGATTGTTGATCACGAAGGTACCATCAAAGCCTAACAGTTGAAGTAGCTCTAGAAGTCGAGGAAGAGGCACTTCGATGGGAAGGATTTGAGTAGCAACCGTGGGTGTAGACCAGTGAACAACTGAGGAGTAACCACAACCATAGGTCATTGTGGGTCTCTTCTGAGCGAGGCTAGGAGGGAAGGTGATGTCACGATGATGAGGATGATGACACCCAACTAATGCATAGTGGACATGTGTTAACACCTGGATGGACACGCCAAGTGCTCAATGACGATGTGTATGCCATGTTAGTCCATGTGGGTGGTCCACATGACAAGTGGTAACTGTGCCAGGTGTCAAGGTGATTTGTCATTTTGAGGGAGAAAAATGTTACACAGCCTGAGTGCCACATGTCAAGCTAGGTGGCGGAGTTGGGTAGGGCCACGTGTCCTGGGTGCCAACTCCGTTGGCACATGTGGTCCTACTTAGGCGAGGCTAAGAAGAAGAGTGAATTCGTGCTAACACAGAGTGCCAGTGTGTCCATAGGAGGACACGTGGCAGCCTGTAATTTGTAGAAAGGACCGAGCGTGGACACTATCATTGTTTTTCCTTTGGACAAGTGTCTAAATCCTATCCCTTGGATCTATCAGTTGATAGATCTTAACTATTCATCGAAGGAAGTTGGTCGGAGTGAGTTTCAATCTCAGAGGGGTATGGACTCCGATGGGAGTACTCTAAGGATTGATCTAGATCGTTGATAAGAGGGTGGCTACGATGAAACAACAATCATTGATCTATCGTGGGCTCCACAGGGTCGATTACGAAAGGTTAGAAAGAAAGGAAGTTAATCATCGTGCAAGTTAGAGGCACCAACGAAATCAAAGTCGTAGATTGTCTTTTCTCCAGGACCGTCCAATCCGTTGGAGGAGGTTGTCGGAGTGGGTTGGGAAGCCAAGAGTGGATACACTCTGATGAGTAAGAATAACTCTGAGTAGATCAAAGTCGTTGATTGTGAGGGTTTGATAGGACGAGAACCGATGAGATAGGTGGCCACATCAACTACCACATTGGTTCCATATCAGTTCCACGTAGGATGGCACATGTAACAAAAAATCCATGTGGTTTCCATGTGGCATTGAAGTGGAATCAATGGATGGAAGCCAAAAAACTTTGGGAGGCTATAAATTTTGATCCAAAGCTCGGAATTGAGCTTGGTTACATTCATTGGAAAGATCTCGACGAACATAATTATTCTACGAGGTTTATTTGAAGAGATGAACTAGTTGGTGAAAGAGGAAGTTTGACACCCCATCAGCCTAAATGAGGATTGGCGGGTCAGGTAGGTTACAAAGTGGTATCAAAGCTCCAATTTCAACACTAGGCTTGGATGGGCCATAGATTAGTTATGACACTGATGTATTAAGGCTTAAGATGAGTATAGTATTTACATATTTGATAAATTATTTAGTATAACAAATCTTGTTGCCTGCACATTCTACATAGTTAAGAGCAAATAAATCAAAAACATATCCACACAAAGATGTGAACAGAGTAGTACAATTCACAAGGAATCAAAAGAAAGGATTTTGATACACTTATGGAACACAATTTTGTATAGTTTTCATGAAGGTGAAATTTGGCCAGAGTATCCAAAATAGGATTATGAAGGGAAAAATGGGTGTTGACTAAATAGCCATAAATATTTGCTCAAGACTTAGAATGGAACAATAAAGTAGTTGCGAGAAAGGTATTAGATAGAGGAGTCCATATGTTCATCCAAAATTATGCACTGAATAAAAAAAATCCACAGGAAGTCAGAAAGAAGGTTTCTGGTGATATTAAAAGGAAAGTATGCATATGTTTCCAAAGTTGTATACAATGGGTCAGTTTGACATCCAGAGGTGGATGGTAACCATAAAAATATGGCTTAGTATGCTCAAGAAGCAGTGAAAGGGTATCCAGGAAAGGTTTTCCTGATAAAGACCTGTTAACCAAGAATATATTGAGGCATAAATGAAGTTGTATTTGAGAATTTTACTGCCTTGGTTAATGTTGTAATTACCTAGTTGTATTTTTGAATTGTAAAGAATTTTATAACAGTTGGGAAATAGTGACTTCTTGTTGGATGTTTCCATGAGAGAAGGAAACATAAGTATGGTTATGGCTAGGAAATTGGTCATGTGGATGGTTGTAAATTATCTTCTAAGAAGGTTGATGTTAAGATCACATAAATATGATTGAATGATATGAAAAAGAACATTTGGTTCCTTAAGAAGTTGTTGGATCAAATATTTGGGCATAACGAACAACGTGAAAAAACCCTAATTAAATCCTTGTTTCAGAAAAATATTCCAAATGAGAATTGTGCATATCAGATGTGGAAGCTATGTAGGCAATACATCTGTAGTACATGATAATGCATGTACCACAGGTTCAAATGGAGGTAAATTTTTTTACTGAAGAAAAATCAATAAAGGACCATCAAGAAGAAAGTGGTACTAATTTTTAATTTAGTAAGAAAGAGAGATGGTACTTGAGAGAACCATGTCAAGTGGAAAGGATCCGTTGGTGTTACTTCAGGAGGATGGAAGCACCATTGGAGTTCATAATGTCAGATAAAGGTAATGATTATTACACTAAAGTGGCATCAGGAAGGAGAAGAGGTCATATGTGCAGAAATACTTGGCTATGCCAGTCAAGTTTGAGATCAAATGGGTCAAGATAAGAGAAGAGATTGGTGCAAGAAACCACAAGGTCTGAAGTAATTCAAAGAAGGCAAGCTGAATTAGTTTTCTCCAATAAAGTAAATGAGTGTTGAAGACCCGAGGTAAAAAAGGGAGCATGGTTGGATATGTAATTTGGTCATTTATGTATTGGATCAGAGGGATCCAGGTAGTAGATTAATGTTGAAAGTTAATATCAGCATAATATATGACTTGAAATGTAAAAGTGGACAAGAGTGGATTGGCAATAAAAGTGCTTAGGGCATAAATAATCACGAGCAATGATTACAGTGAGAACTGAGAATAGACAGGAACAACAAAGAAAGCGGTACATGATAATCTCAACAAAGGTGCATTGAATAGTATGCATTAATAATCCTGAAACTATGAAGGTGGCAGATTTCCACTCATGCATGATAAAATAGAGTTGTGTATGCTGAAGACATTATTGAATGCATTTTAGTGAATGCATGTGTATATTGCATTTCATAAAATTGATTATGCTAAAATCTGAAATGATGTAATTGTTACTAACTCCTGAAGTTGATAACATTTCAACAGATGTTAGACATTGCAACGAGAAAGTTGTAAGTCAAAGTAGTCACATGAGCATTGACTACTGGAAATTTCTATTCAGGAAATAGAGTAATGAAGATAATGATGTTGAAAGAATGAAAAACTTAATTACTGAAAATGCATATGTAGAGAATGATAATTTCATTCTAATTGATAAATGGTTTAATAAATGTGATTGAATTGTTAAGTATAGACAAATTTGAAATCACTCTGTGAACCTTTGTAAAGATTACAATATAATTATATGGTACATAAAATACTAATAATCTATTTGGCTGAATGCAAAATGGAAGTATTGCAGAAAAAATGGTCTCAAGTATGGCACTGCAGAAAGCCATAATAAATATCGATGCTTGTTGATGGAACAACCAAGAAAATATGAGACAAAATTTCATACTTGGGAAAACTTTGAATTTCTTTATGAAATAAATTTGAATTTTTAAATGAATTTTTTTTGTAATATTGTCTCATGATGAATGCATGTGTGTGCTACACATGAGATAATATTTATTAAAGATGGAATTCTTGAGGAAATAATGGCTTCTGTTGGGACACTGGAGCCTATAATTGCAGATCCTTGGTGGGGGTCTGTTAATAAGCTGACGTTCTCCCTGTGTGTGTGAAAACCTTGGAAAGATGAATCACTAAAGGAATGTGTATAGGTGAAGGGATGCTTGAGCCTGAAGGGGTGAGTGAAATAAGGAAGAGACAACCCAATAATCTCATAGTGAGTTGAGTTCTTACTGAAGCAACTCTTTGGAATAGAGAAAAGGACTTCTAGTTGAAGTATGAAGAAAAGACTAGAAATATAACAAGCTTCAATAGCAAAGGCAATGAGAATTTTGAAGAATTTTGGAATGTACATTGTATATAATGCATTGAGGACAATGCATAAATAAGGGGAGGGGAATGTAATACCCCAGGTTGACCCCAGTTGTAATTGTACATATAGGCTGGTGATCCATGATATTTTGGGGCCATAGTGCCTTTGTATATGTACTTTTAGGATAGAGTGCCTATGTGTTTATAAGGCTGGTGAACCATATGCNGGGAATGTAATACCCCAGGTTGACCCCAGTTGTAATTGTACATATAGGCTGGTGATCCATGATATTTTGGGGCCATAGTGCCTTTGTATATGTACTTTTAGGATAGAGTGCCTATGTGTTTATAAGGCTGGTGAACCATATGCTAAAAAGATATGTGGGCCTATCCTGCGTATTATGTAATCATGCTCAAATATTAATAAAATAACATCACTAGTGCAAACCAACCAAACAAAAGAGTAGGGGGGATAAACTCCACTAGAGAGGGAAAGGGGGCTAAGTGTCTTAGGTTAAGAGGCTAAGCCTAAGGGGGCTTAGGCCAAGGGAATATTTTAATAATATTTCCTAAAGGATAATTTGTGGATACATATACATTATGCTACCCTAAGTTCCCAAAAATGAAGGGAACAAATCATGAAGTGGATGAAAAGGGGGGTCATAAGGTGACAAGTGTCATTTTGTGAACATGCAATTATAATGGGAAAACTTAGTACATTTTCCCTATCTTAGCTATCATTCTCATTGTTCAAGAGGATCATCTCATCTGCTACCATCCACACTTGGTTTCCATCACCATATATGCATTGTGGAAGCTTTGGGGTGGTTATTTGGTAATTGAGATGAAGAAGCGGCTTGTCATACCCATGTGTTGCTGAAGAAGCGGGTTGTCAGGCCTATGTGTTGTTGAAGAAGCAAGTTTTCAGGATCGTGTGTTGTTGAAGAAGCGGGTTGTCAGGCCCATAAGCATTCTCTCCAGGTGAGAGAATTGTTGGGAATTATTTTCCCAAGGTTCCAAGCTACAACTACAGGTCTTTGAGGCTTCCTGTCTGACCTGTTGTTGAGCCCCAGGAAGGGAAGTGGGGCAGCAAAAAGACTGTTGAGCAGAGAAGGGGCACACTTCCTTAGGTGAGACATGCATGTGGGGAATGAGAGATTGTAGGTTGTTTGCTAGATTTGGCACCTGAGTTTGAGCATTGTTGATGTTTGACAGACTTAGTCTGGGTTAGGATTTATTTTTCCCAAGTGGAGTTTAAGCCCCGACTCAGGGGTGACCTGCTGCTGAGTTATAAGCATCCGAGTCTAAGGATGGTAGGGAAGTCAGAGGTATGCATGTGTTGATGTTTTGGTAGCTGTGGGAGGCATTGACCTCCATACGTAAACCTTTGACTATAATAGAATATTTCGGAAGCAAGAGAAACCTAAACAGAAGTGTGAAAACCCTAGAAGACAACTCAACTTCACAGGAAAAATATAAACATAAAATATAATTACCAGAAAGTCAGTTCGACCCAACCATAAAAGGCTTTGGAAAAATTAATATAAATAGAGGATATCTTGGCTCATTTTTTCACTCACACACACTCTCTCAGTCACTGAGAAACAATGCAAAAGTTTGGAGGAGGAGAAACAACAACTACAATTGTACAATTTCTCTTTTTCAATATTTCTGGTACTTTCTCTTTTGCAATACCCTTGGAGAAGGCGCTCTCTCTTGGTTATCTGTTGGTTCTAGTGTGGCTTCCCAGAATCATTCTATCTAGAAAAGGTGAAGGTGCTCGGGGTGGCTTTTGTGACTATGGATGGGTGGAAATGATGTAGCATTGCCTATAGTGAAACAAGCACATCGACATTTATCTAACGGGTCATGGGCCCACACCACCTTCAAGACAGTCTAACCACTCGAAGGTACATCCATAGCTCCCTGTCAGGATCGTTGTATTACAATTGCAGTTGCAGCTAGGGTTTCTGATCTTGCAACAACAACAACCTTAACCTAATTGTTAGGGCACTTTAAGTGAAACATTGAGGATAATTACTGGATATCCTAGTGTTCCCTACCTTAGCACACCTTCATCTACCTTCAAATTGCAAATTGAAGCACTTTGAAATTTCAGGGTTTCTACCCTTGCCGCTATTTCCAGATGGTGTCACTACTTGCCATTGCTGCTAGAGGTATGTACTTGTATATGTTTAAATTGTATCATTGTCTTAAGGGTGTTTTTGCAAGAGAAGGGACTTTTGTCCAAACAATAATCGTAGATCCAGAGGGAGGAATATCATACTCCAGGTTTGATTGTTTTGATATACCTCTAGCTATTATGGAATTATTGTGACCTTATGAACATCTAGTTATATTTTTTGATCTATTGAAGCTATGATTATTATACTATAAGTTGACTTTAGTCAAAGTTTTATATTTATTGAGGTTGAGATTTTAGAGTTTATTTGCATTATATTATCTAACTCAGATTTATATCAAGAAATCATATTGTCTTAGTACAAGGGACAGGTTGGAGAGAATACTTGTCTCAGAAGAAACTCAAGTGAGACAATAACCAGGCTCCAAGTTTGCATATCATGTTTGATATTTTATTGTTTTTTCTTAGGTAAATGTGTAACTAGAATAACAATATTTTAAGTTCTATTATTGCTATTGTTGAATATTGATACAACTACCACTTAGTAAATGATTATTATTTACAAAATGAAGTTGATTTCCTTTAGGAGATGTTCTTTGTTATTGACCTAAACTCCAGGAAGGATATCTTCCATGGAGGATACCATCGATATTTGTTTTCCTTGTTTCTTGTTCCGGGCATGTCATAAGAGATAAATCTGAGAGGGATTCAAACTCAGAGGGAGTTAGTGATAAAGAAGAATCCAACATGAGGCATGCAACAGACGAAAATGTGGTCCAAGGATTCTCTCAGATAGAGGGAGTTGATTTCAAAGATTGAGATGAAGGATCTTGACCGGATATATTTGGATTGGAAGCGTGGTTGGAACCAGATGAGATCTTTAGTGAAGAGACTAAAGAGGTTTAGCATGACGGACATGAAGTACATGGCCACACCTATGACGACACATCTGAGGAAGTTGTGTGAAAAAATACACATTTGTTTTGCATAGAGCACCTTGTGCCAGTATATGGTTGAGTCATGACCGTATTATTGGGTAACAACAAAACATGCAGGTACCTACGTTGTGGTATAGATAGATATGATTGATATCCGACATTGAAGTATGGTTGTCGAGATATGCAGTTTTTGGATTGGGAGTGTAGAAGACAGATCTAGCATCTGGGGTGCTACTTCAACTTGGGATCAAGAAGGATTTTCAAACAAGCAGGGAAACAAATATCTATAGAAATCAGTCATATATCATAGCCAGTGACACAAGATATGAAGCAAGATGGATTTTTGAAGGATCTTGTAGGACTTCATTAGAGACATGGTGCAAGAAGGAGCAATGAGGCTCCATCACTTATCCATAGATGAACATATAACTGAAATTTTCAGTAAGTCTCTGTCTGGGACAAGCTTGGAAGGAATGCAAATGTTTCCCTGGGGGAGTATTTATGATTGCAACATCGTGCCAATATTCCAATATTGATCAGACAAACTTGATCATGTGGGAATAGGCCTAGATGTAATCTTTGACGGACTGAAGATTCAAGTTGTTGCTAGATATCCTATGTGTGAATTGCACCGGGCCTTGAAACTCTCACGAGTAGGTGAGTAGTTAACTCATGATTAGGTGAGTAGCCCTGATAAGAATCAAGCCAACTCTATCTCCACAGGAACTGAGCTGCAGACCAGGGGAGATAGGGAACATCTACATTTGGAGTAGATGTGCCCCGACGTAGTCTTCGATGGAATGAAGACTCGAGGTGCAATTCCACGTGTCTGATAGCATCGAGATGAATGCATTCAAGGAGTGATCCTATGAGAGGATCACCATGAGGTGTTTGTGGCTCCGATGTGGTCATAATTCTTTTCATGGGACAAGAACGACCCGAGGTGCTAGACACACGTGTCCGATAGCATCAAGATGAATGCATTCACAGAGTGATCCTATGTTCATGTGGGAATTCCAGGATCACCATGAGGTGTTTGTGGCTCCGATGTGGTCTTAATTCTTGTCATGGGATAAGAACGACCCGAGGTGCTAGACCTGAGGTGCTAGACACATGGTGGTGGACATGGATAATCAATATAGCTAAATGCGGCTCATGGATATTTTGATATTTTCTATGACAAAAGAATACCAAGAACAAGTGCAACGATATGTTTTTGATGCTAGATTGCTACCAGATGATGCCGATAATGATGATAATGCTTGTGATTTGATCTATGATGATGCTACCTGTAGAATGGTTTGCAAGACTATGTGAGTCTTTCCCATACCATGTGAAAATGGATGGATGTGTTTGAGACCATTAATACCTCCCTAGCTAAGAGAGAGTGTTGATGTTTTGGTAGGTGCGGGAGGTATTAACCTCCATACGTAAACCTTTGAATAAAATAGAATATTCCAGAAGCAAGAGAAACCTAAATAGATGTGTGAAAACCCTTGAAGACAAGTCAACTTCATAGGAAAAAGATAAACAAAAAATATAATTACCAGAAAGTCAGGTTGGCCCAACCAGAAAAGTATATGGATAGATTAATATAAATAGAGGACATCTTGGCTCATTTGTTCACTCACATACACATTCTCAGTCACCCATAAACAATGCGCAAGTTTGGAGGAGGAGCAACAACAACTGCAGTTTTACAATTTTCTCTTTTTCAGTCTTTCTGGTACTTTCTCTTGTGTGGTACCCTTGGAGAAGGTGCGCTCTCTTGGTTATCTATTGGTTCTAGTGCGGCTTTCCAAAATCATTCTATCTAGCAAAGGTTAAGGTGCTCGGGGGTGGATTTTGTGCCTATGGATGAGCGAAAATGGTGTAGAATTTCCTATGGTGAAACGAGCACATCGACATTATTCTAACAACATGAAATTGTGGCTTATTTATATGAGATAAGTTTCCATTATGTGCTTGTTTAAATTAATGTGTAAATGTTTATGTATTCCTGTATGGGTATTTGCTATTCTAATTATGGTTCAATAAATATGCTATTAGAATTGCTCATAAACTATAACTGTATATCTCTGTCATGGGTAATTGTTGTTGTAATTATACTTATGCATATTTATTGCTAGAATTTCCTATAATTGTACATTTATGCACATATGCAGAGTCTATGTAAGTATTTATGTGTTTCTGTACGATTTTACCTGAATATACATGTTCATATATATATATATTGCTGGTATTATGTATACTTCTATCATATGCAGAGTATTTTCATATACTTTCGTAGTACCATAGCTGGAATTTAGCGCGACTTAGCCCAACTTGGGATGAAAATGCTCTGTCTTAGTATGGACAGTTCGTAGGAGGAAATTTCCCATGTAAACAGTGAAATATGAGTGCCTCAAGCAATTTAGGAAGGTTTTACAAACTCTGTAAGGCCTAGTAAGCCTTAGAAATTTCTTAGACTAAATCCATGATCCACTAAGTCCAAGATCACACTGTTTAATATAAGAAAACCCGTGTTTTTACTTCGGAAGATCGCAACTGTCGATTCAAAACCGTGATTAGATTTTGACTGTCGAATGTCGGGTAGAGATACTCCAATGGATAGGCTTCATGATTGATCAGACCATTGGATCCATCGGAGGGTGGATCTGAAAGATCATGATTGTTGATCGAGGAGGTACCATGCGAGCCTAACAATCGGAGTAACCCTATAAGCTGAGGAAGAGGAACTCCGATGGAAAGGCTTCGAGGAGAAATCATGGCCATAGATCGATGAACAACTGAGGAGTAACCACAACCATAGATCATTGTGGGTCTCGCCTGGGTGTGTCTAGGAGGTAAGGTGACTTCATGATGACGAGGATGGTGTCACCCAACTAATGCTCAGTGGACAGGTGTCAACACTTGGATGGACGCGTCAAGTTCTCAATGATGATGTGTATGCCACGTCATTCCACATGGATGGTCCACGTGTCAAGTGGTGACTATGCCATGTGTCAAGGTGATTTGGCATTTTGAGGGAGAAAAATGTAACATGGATTGAGTGCCATGTGTCATGCCAAGTGGCGGGGTTAGGTAGTGCCACATGTCCTGGGTGCCAACTCCATTGTCACGTGTGGTCTCTCTTAGGTGAGGCTAAGAAGAAGAGTGACGTCACGATGATGCAGAGTGCTAGCGTGTCCATAGGAGGACACATGGCACCCTGTAATTTGTAGAAAGGACCGAGCGTGGACCCTGTCGGTGTTTTTCCCTTGGAAATGTGTCTAAATCCTAGCCCTCAGATTGATAGATCTAAACCGTTCATCGAAGGAAGCTGGTCGGAGTGAGTTGCAATCCAAAAGGGGGATGGAATCCGATGGGATTACTCCGAGGAGTGATCTGGACTGTTGATCGGAGGGTGGCCACGATGAAATGACATTCGTTGATCTGTCATGTGCTCCACAGGGTCGAGCATGAAATAAAGGATGATAATCATCATGCAAGTTAGAGGCATTGACGAAATTAGAGCCGTATATTTCTCGATCTCCAGGACCATCCGATCCAGTCGGAGGAGGCTGTCGGAGTGGACTGAGAATCCAGAAGACGACACACTCCAATGGGAGAATCCGATGAGTAAGAATAACTTCGAGTAGATTGGAGCCGTTGATTGTGAGGTTCTGATAAGACGAGAAACGATGAGACAGGTGGCCATATAAGCTACCACATTAGTTCCATGTAGGATGGCACGTGTAAAAAGAAAGCCACGTGGTTTCTATGTGGTAATGAGGTGGAAATAATGGATGGAAGCCAAAAAAGTTTGGGAGGATATAAATTTTGATTGAGAGCTCAGAATTGATTTTGGTTACAGTCATTGGAAAGCTCTCGATGAGCAGAATTAATCTACGAGGTTTATTTGAAGAGATGAAGTAGTTGGTGAAAGAGCAATTTTGACACCCCATCAACCTAAATGAGGACTAGGGGGTCGGGTGTGTTACAAGCTCCATTGAAAAGTAAGTTATTTCTATAAACCCTCGTTCTATTTTTGGGTTATAGCAAGCAAGAGGTATTTTATAGTAAAATATGATGGTCTTACTATTGAGGAATACATAAAATAAAGGAATTCAGTATGGGAAAATGAGTGGAAAATTTGGGTAAGTTTTAAATACGATGCTACCCTGTATTTGAAGTTACTTAACCGTGACAAGATGATGGCAGTTTTAGAGGAAGCCTTTGAACAAGTATTTTTAGACTAGTGGTCTCATGTTGGGCATAAAGATAAAGAGAGCACCAAGGGCATGCTTCCATGCACAACCTTCCTATTATGGGTTCATGGATGTATTCAACAAGAAAATGTCATTGTTTTTATTAACCCTAGGTGCAAACATAGTTTCGTTAATGTTAACTTGGATAAAATATTGCAAGTTCCTACAATCTTCACAATACATATCATTACATTGCTGCTAATTCTTTATATAGCTCTTTCTAACCACCTAGGAACCTTCTAGTAGGTGGAACCTATTGAGTCCACAACACATCCTAAAAATATAAAAAATTTGGGTACCATTTGTTCTTTGATTTTGCAAGTAAGTTTTACATATTTTAAAGTTTAATGATTTCATGCATACCATATAGTTGAGCAAGCATATTAAAACCTTGATAAAACTAAAAACGTGCGTACTTCAAATATATTTGCAACTCTTAATCTCAGTTGGCATGTTTCATAGGTCCCTATGCATGCATATTTCCAGATCCTATGGGACAAGAAGTACAAAAGACAATACTCAATGATCTATGACTTCTTCTTGGCACCATTATACAAAATCATTTTCTGCAGGGAATGTCCAAGATTGTCAGAAGATGCAAACAAGCCAATCAATTATATTGGTAATTGAAGAAAAGGAGGAGTATATAAGTAGATAGTGTTATCTTATGCACTATTGAAGAACCTTTACTGGATCTCAAAAGAGCTAAACTCAATGAACTGATTTCTACTAAGGCGGAAATTTCACATGCTACCAGTGAAAAAGAAAAAAAATAATGAGAGCGAAGTTGATGGCACGAATAAAGAGATTTCCTTTGTTAGGATTCAAGTGGTTTACTACAAGGGAGTCCAAGATGTTGTGACCAAATTCATTGAGGATGTCCTTGAGGAGGACAATGTGAATGATTAGATTAAAAAGGACTTTATAGCTAAAGTGTTGGATCTCTAGGAAGAAATCCTGCGGTTGTCAGTGTTGTACAAGGAAATTGTGGGATGGAATGAAAGGCAGGCCAAAGTACATGTCCAATTAGATTATATCAAGAAAATTCAGAAGGTCTGTGGTAACGAAGAGCATGGAGTCGCAATTTTGACAAAGGAAGAGTTAGTTGGCATTGAAAGGTCAATGTAGTATTGGAACACACTCGATGAAGACTCACAAAGCCAAATTTGAGAGGAATGGTCGACATGTATTAAGGTTTGGGACCTTGTGGAAGAGGCCACCTATAAGAGTCAATTGCCCAATTTTGGTCCACTAGAAGGGTTTTGAACAATTAAATAAGTGATGGAAAAATTATAAAAGATCGTCTATAAAAGGGAAGTTGACATCAGGAGCATATCTTTGCTTGAGGGAGGCCACCTTCAAAAATTTCTAATTGGGGAGGTTAGAATTGGTACTAGACTAGAGTCAATTATGCCTAAACTATAAAAATACATCAAGATATTTAGGGAAGAGAGCACCCATCTAAGTTTGCCTAAGTTTTCCTAAGTACTTAGATTATATCAAGAAAATTTAGAAGGTCCATGGTAATGAAGAGCATGGAATCAAGATTTTGACAAAGGAAGAGTTAGTTGGCATTGAAAGGTCAATGTAGTATTGGAGCAAGCTAGATGAAGACTCACAAAGCCAAATTTGAGAGGAATGGTTGACATGTATTAAGGTTTGGGACCTTGTGGAAGAGGCCACGTCTAAGAGTCAATTGCCCAATTTTGGTTCGCTGGAACACGATTAAATAAGCGCTGGAAAAATTAAAAAAGATCGTCTATAAAAGGGAAGCTGATGTCATGAACATATCTTTGCTTGAGGGAGGCCACCTTAATAAATTTCTAATTGGGGAGGTTAGAATTGGTAATAGACTAGAGTCAACTATGCCTAAAATATAAAATTACATCAAGATATTCATGGAAGAGAGCACTCGTCTAAGTTTTCCTAAGAAGTGATGCACATTTCGTCATCTGAGCTTATGCAAGGACTTATTAGAGTAATGGGAAAACTATGATTTCAATGTAGAAAAGGGTATTTGGCTCTAAGAGGATTGTAGCAACAAATTATTTCAAACTTAATTCATAAACTCTTTTGGAGCCAAGGGACGATTTTGTTTTCTAAATATTTTTGTGCTTTTATTCATTCTTGTGGATTATTCTACTAATAGTTAAATGTCACGGGCATCTAGTAATGATTTCAATTCTATCAAAATTATCTTGCATAGTTGAATAAATTATTGGTTATCTTCACTGAATGATTATATGCTTTATTAATTTTTTTTTTTATTCTCCTATGCTATGGAATTAGTTTTGAGTGTTTCATTATTATAATTTTCTGGAATAGTTTAGGTTTCCTAAAAATTATCTAGTAATAATAAGTTCTCAGCATAATTATTTCTTAGAGGATTTAAAAGCTATAGATAGTTTCATTTACTATTCCCAAAAGCTATCTCTCAGTAATAAATTTCTTCAAACCCTTTATATCAGTTTTATTTCTTGTATTAATTATATAAATCTTAAAAGACAAGAAGAATGAAAGTAAACTTTTGAACCAATTCATAAAGCCCATCTAATAATTGTAGGACCATTAACCTAACATGAAGGATTCCATCCAAACATGCAAGAATCTAAGTAGGCCTCTTCTTTGAGTTTAATCCTTAGGTTGAGCATTGAGAATCTATCCCCTCAACAAAATTGACATTAGAAGGAGGGCCTGCAAATGGAAAACCATACTAATAGCTCATTTTTTGATAATATTCCAAATTCCGAGGGTTAGACTTCTGCAAATCCTACAGTTGAAGACTTGGAAAACCCTAGACTTGATATTGAGTCAATCCCATATGCAATATCATAAGAGGAAGTCAATGCTTTCTGACATATCACTTAGGATTATGCAAGACGAATCGATGCTTTGCCTGTAACCCATTTCCTTGTGAAAGAATTTTTTTTTAACCGCGACCAACATTGAAAATCATACTGTGGTTCATATTGTAGATGATTTGGTAGAATTAATATCCCTATAGGAAATTACTCAACCTTTTGTCTTGATTCCTAAAAATCATGACACTCATAGCATTTTTCAGAATGTACAAAACCCTAGCAGCCCTGGTCAAGACCAGGAGGCTACAAGTGCAGTGCAATATCGCACTCAAAGATATTTCCACACAAATAAAAAGTTCCTCTTGCTGCTCTCAGGCAAGCTAGGTAAACCATCCAAAGGTATCTTGGGCTTCCAAAAACATGGTAAATAGTGCAATCGAAGTATAAAAGTGAAAGAGTTGCTCATGTCTTTGAGGGCACTGTTTCCCAATATCAGCAAGGTGATCTCAGTACTGTCACAATCTACAATGTTAGTCATAATATGCATTATGTTTATCTTCAAGGGTTAGTTCGCGTTTATCCATCTTATTAGCATCTCAAAGTATCTTCTTATCAATCTAACACACTCCAATATAGCAGAAGTAGTACAAACCAACTTATTTCGAGGAGCAGGATAAACAATAGAGATGGGTATTATGAGAAAAGATTTACAAGTCCAGGCTCAGTGGGACTTTAAAATTATGAAAGCTCCTTAAATTAGGTTTAATTACTGACCTTTTTTTTCCTAAATTGAAAATTGATATAGTCATCAAAAGTTAATTTAGCTTGGTGTGATAAAAAATGTCAATTGGGTGTAGCTTGGATGGTTGTGAGGAATGATTGTTGTTCTTCCCACTGGGTTCAATTCCCATAATGACATGAACAAAGCTCTTAATGAGTATGTTGTAGAGTCTGTTGTAATGGCTTCAAGCCTATATGTATTGGAAAGTTGCCTTTGATTCAAAATTGAATAACAGGGCAATTGCTATTTCCGGGAGAAAATATTCCTTCAAGCTTGGTGTGACCAAAGTGGAGAGGAAAACAGTTTTGATATGAATGTCTAGCAAGAAAGAAATGGGAATAATATTGCAGCTAATGATAGAACTTGACTCTCTTGAGCTGGATATTATCAATGCTCCTCTCATGACTTTAAATGGACACATCCACAACTCTGTTTTGGCATAGGTACAGAGTTCTATTATCTTCATTCCAGATAACTTTTATTCAATTATA
>ML780212.1:83038-110936 GCA_009831015.1 Picea engelmannii
AGCATGGAAAAATTGATGAAATAGGAATCTCTTAAACTTCGAAATTACAGATAATTTTATAAATTTTAAAATGTTTAAACACCTGAATACAAAAATATGGATTAAATGTATGAATATAAAAAAAATATTAGTTTTTTAAATATAAAATTTTAAATGAAATAAATATAAAAATAGATTTATTTTCTAAAATATAATGTATATTAATTAATTTAGTATATTCATAAAAAAATAAAAATATTAATATTATTTTTTTTTATTTTTATTTCATTTTTTTATAATATATTTATATAATCTTTTAAATTAATAAAATAATCGAAGTCTTGGATTTATGACTTGAGTGTTGATATGGAACTTGAGCACTTTAAGTAATAGAAAATTATGCTTTTTAAACTTTAAATAATAATAGAAAACTATGTTTATTAAAAGTGTGTATTAATTTAATAATGTAATATATATTTAAATGTGAGGATTTAAAAAAAATAAATTATATTTTTAGCTTCATTCCATGTAAAATATAATTTGTTTTTAGAATAATGGAAAAAATAAAGAGATGTAGAAAATAATAAAGTATTTATATTTTATAATTATATATATGTTATGTTTTTCTCTTAAATAAAAATTAAGTTATAATATTTTAAGAGTTAGTTTAATTGGGATATTTAGTTTTAAAAGTTAGTTTAACTGATTAAATTATTTACGAAGAACATGTTGTTATCAATAGGGAAGTTATAAGCCTATTTAAATAAGGTAAGTTTCATAAATTACATGGATTTCCAATGGGAAAGCCATAGATCATATGTCCAAATCAGTGGTTGCCAACAATTATCCTACCCACAACTATTATGGTTATTTCAGAGAATCGGGAAAATTTTCAGTAAAAACAAAAATATAAAAGTTATATGTTTAGATATAAAAAAAAAGTGAGAGATCAATGTGATAAAAAAAATTGAGTTGAAACGAGAGCCACACACTTACAAGAAAACTATTAACTTTATATTTGCAATCTAGGCCAATACATTCTTATTGCATGGTATTTAATACATTCTTAATGCATGGTATTTAAACATAATGCATAACCTAAACATAATTCATACAAATAACTTAAAAGGAACTTGCTACCAAAAATAAAGTTCATATAATGTGTATGCATTATATATTCATACCCTGCCTTTGTTTTTATTTACTTAGGATTACATTTGCAAGCATTTGTTAGAATTGTTAATACATATATCTGTGTGTGATGTTTTCGTCATCACGTCTAAAGAGCATTGTAAGGTGCTTATGTTATTTGAATTAAAGTTGTGTAAATCACATGCAAGGGAAGGGGTTTTTGTTCACTGACGACGGCCGCCTCCGCCTAGTAAGTTGGGAAGGGGAAAAGTAACATGAAAATAATTTGTAAAGTAAATTGGGATGAAAAGCCTAAGAGAATGAGCTATAATTCACCTTTTACTTACTTTGTGATACTTGTAATTCTACTCTTAATTTTAATTTTATCCATGTGTGATCTAGTGGGGAAGGGATGGAAAAGATACATTCTTGGGAGGTAGTTGTTATTCTTGAGAGATTAGAAAAGAGAATTCTGTCCAGTGTGAAAGAGGTTGTTTTTTTTTGGTTCATGGAGAATTTCTACCTTGAGAAAGTGTTGACGGGCCAAATGCTCTGTCAAGTAGGTAAGGGAGAATGCTCAATGGAAGGTCCCAATTAGACCTACTCTCGTTTGGTGTAGCGTTTCCGACCAGTATGTGGGCCTGGTTGCCAATAAGAATTAAACGAAGAAAAAGGGGAAGGACAACAAGCTACTCCCCAAAGAGTTTTAATTAATTCTAAACCTACTCTAAAACAAAAACAAACTAATCTACAATTAATTCTAACCTATCCTGCACATGAACAAAACTAATGGATGAGTATTGTTACCCCCCAGGCTAAGGGTGACTAAGGAGATGATATCTTGAGGCTCACGGGTTGAAGACATGGAGTGATAAGAGCTAGATGAGCAGACAATGCCCCTCCTCGCACCACACATCACCATTGATCGACAACACCAACATCCACCACACCAACTTGGCCCACAAAGGACAAGAGGACCTGCTTTATGAGGTAACAAGTCTGGTCTCGTGGTAAGTGCCATTTTAATAATTGAAGCATTTGAGCATGTTGCAAAGAGTCCTTTCTTGATTATGAAAATGTTTTCTTGGAAATTATGCCTTTTGCCTCATTTAACCTTGGTGCTTGACATGGTTTCCTAGTAAGTGGGTCACCCTCGGGAAAATGATTGCTACTAGGGGGTGTCCTTGAAGGGTCTCCGTACCATTCCCACACACACTTATCACTTTCCACACCTCTTCCCTTTTGTTTCCTCTCTTTTGGGTTTTCAAGCTTATTGACCCCAAGAAGGGCTTGTACCTCATTTCATAGGAAGAAGGGGCTAAAGGACCAAAGGTGTTGTAGCCAAAAAAAGAAAAAATACACAAATTATCCTCTAGATGCTCTCCCTAAGGTCCTTGGAGCAATGAAATACTTCTCCATAAAAAATTGAAGGACCTTTAAAAAAACGAAAAACACATAATTAATAAATGTGGACCGCTTGTTGGGGGAATGCATTTGCAATGTATTTTACTTTCCTTGCATATGGCACACAAAGTGTTGCTAACCTCAAGTGGAATTGCGGTGCTCTTTACTTTTCATTACATATGACACTCAATGTTTTGGACCATAATAAATTAACTACAATAAATGAGGATGAAACACACCCTCTACAAAGGCATCCATAAATGAGACAATATGAGCCCTTGTACGTCAAGAAACCCCATGCCCAAAAGTCACACCCCCATCCGTCTCATACTCTTTTACATGACTTAGAGAGGGTATTCTTGGGAAACACTCCTTGACTTGGGGATTGATCTACCTAATAGGGTACCATGACAACCTTCCCATACTTAAATTTGGAAAATTTTATAAGGTCTTTGAGCATTTATTTAGTTTGAAAAGGGGAGATTTAATGCACATGTTTGGGTGGTTCTTTTATTAAATATGGCTTACTTGGCATTGTGTATGTGACTTGTGGACCCTTGGAGGCTGTACTTGTTTTTTCTTTGTAGGACCTTTCTAGGTGAAGAGCCATTCCATGGAGGAATTATGCCATTTTGACCTTCATGGGGGGTTGAAGACCCCAAGGCTGGACGCCATACCCCACAAGATGGGAAGAGGACCTCGAAGCTCTTGTGCACATGAGGTGATGAACCTTGCCCTTAGAGGCACCTTGAAAACACTAAAGGATGGAATTGTATCTCTTTGCACTTGGACAATGGCCTTTGGAGGCCTAGGACGTCACCTTCTAAGCCTTGATGTCATGTGGAGGCTATGGTTTTGGTGGGTTTGATTGTTCTGGAAGTGATGGATGTGGCTTGTGTTAGAATATGAAAGATTGTGCTTGTTTTACCATTGAAAATACTATTGTCACCCAACCATAGGCTGAAGCCACCCTCCGAGCACCTTAACCTTGATAGAGAATCACTCCAGAAGGAAACCCTAGGCTAGATAGCCAAACAAAGGGTAGCACACCTTTCCCCAAGGATAACGCATCAACAAAATCTGATCAGATAGTCCAAACCCTAACCAAGAGATAGTCCAAGCCAAACGTGATCTGCTAGCTGCAGCAGCTGCAATGACAACTCTCCTCAAACCTATGCACAAGACTGGGCACTGCAGTGCGCACAAGTTGTTGCTCTACAATTCTGAGACTGCCTGTCAGAATGAGAACTGGCCTCTTGTATTTATACTAATTCTGGCTAACTACCTGGGCTGACTTCTCATTCTGGGTATCTGTTTGTTCAATATATATTAATTCTTATGGCCGACTTCTTCTCTTGGAGGCTAATAACCTAATACAAGTTGTCTTCTTGAGACGACATGTCTTCTAGGGTTATTAGCCAACTCATTAGGGTTTCTTCTTGCTTCCCGAAATATTCTATTCTCATCAGGTCTACACGTGTAGGTAAATACCTCCTGCAGCTACCATAATATCAACACTCCCTCCTAGATAGGGAGGTATTACAGGTAATAGTCTTGAAAACAAAACATACCATTCACCCGGTAGCATCAACATAGTTGTATAGATTATCTTATGACTAAATCATGAGCACCATCATCACTATCGGTGTCATCAATTGCATCATCTCTTGAAACCATACTCCATCTGAGTAATCAAACATGATGCTGGAAAAGTCACTCACACCACAGAGTGATACACGATCCATTCTTCTAATCTGGACATATGTCCTAGAAGAGTAAATGTTCTGAACCATTCTCCATCTGGGAAATATCTGTCCTTTGATTATCCATCTAACTGATAATCATTTCCAATACTGTTGATAGTCTTCAAGGAAATCAGAACAAAATAGAACACAACTGTGTCTATCCATAGTAGTACATAACTACAATCCAATGGTACACTACCACACCAAGTAACACACAAGTACTTGATCAATAACGTATAGTCACAAACAATGGAACACATCCACCACAGTAGTACACATCTACTATCATACAGTTTTCATAACAATCATCTGATATCAACCTGCACATAAACAATGTTATGATATAAACTGAATCATCTGGGCCAATCTTTCACTCACATCTGTGAGGTTTGAAAGAATATTTTCCCTCAAAAGGTAAAACGTTAATGATGAGCTGTCTGGACTATTCTTCTCAAGCAAGGAAGATTAATTGTCCTGATTTATGAGCCTAGACCATTCCCCACCCTGGGCCATTCCTTCGACACTAAACAAAGTGTAACTTGGAGAGAATGAATCTTCCCTAAGGAATGCCTGTCCCTGATTGCTGAGCCTGGACCATTCCCCACCCTAGGCCATTCCTTCGACACTAAACAAAGTGTAACTTGGAGAGAATGAATCTTCCCTAAGGAATGCCTGTCCCTGATTGCTAAGCCTGGACCATTCCCCACCCTAGGCCATTCCTCCGGCACTAAACAAAGTGCAACGTGGAGAGAATGAATACACCCTAAGGAATGACTGTCTGGACCATTTCCCTTGTTAACCACAAGAGGAAAAGAATGTCCTATATCAACCTCCAAAACAGACCATTCCTCATGTTAACCACAATGAGAAATCACTATCTGGCAAGGCGGTCCAGTCTTCTTGAGTAACCCTCAAGAAGAGAGACTGCCCTAGACCACTCCCCATGTTAACCACAATGGGAAGTCGCTATATATGATACATCAACAATCTAGACCATTTCCCATGTTAACCACAACGAGAAATACTGTCCGTCAGAAATCTCAATCCACTTTCCGAACTGGAAAGAATCTGCTCATCTTGGACCATTTTTTGAACTGATAAAATGACTACCCAATAATACATTAGTGCTCCCTCCCATCCTGAGAGTCTTCCTTTTCCAATAAGGAATTCGTCTCCACGAGCTCCATCTTGAGTACACAAACTCTTTCATCTTGGACAAAAGCTTTACCAAAAATGTCTGCTTATCTGCTCATCTGTGGAGATATATATTTGAGAACCACTTTCTTCTTTCTGGACTTCATCACGGATAATGTAATGCTTGACCTCAAATGTACTTTGGTATGGAGCACTGGTTTTCTCTGAAGGCTTCAAGTAGCTTTGATCAATATAGTATATCATTGTTGGGAAATTGGAACATATCCATGTGGCGCTTCTTCTGTCATCATGAGATCTGATCTACTGAGTAATTATTTTGATACAATATCTCTGTTATAGAAAATCTTCACCATGCTTCTGCTGTGCACTGGAGGTTCTTCACCAAGTTATCTTTTTCCATCTGCATACAAGAGTCTCTTTTTGGTATGCCTCAAAGTCTTGAGGTTGCTGTTCTTTGTTCAATTGCTCGGGAGAATAGTCTTTGCATTTATCTGATGTTTAACTCTGACTCATGGATGTTGCAGATGATATAATGACTCATTTAGAGATATGTCTGGTTTACTAGAACAAGTAATCATCACAGTATTCTCCCTCCATCTGGGAGAACCTCTAGTTCTAGATCTTGCAATGCTTTCATAAGTCTTCCATACACTGTTCTTCATCACGATTTTTAGTTCCTCCACTTTATTTCTTTTAGTAAGGTCATATTAGGCTGATAGTCTTGTGATTCTCGATACAATGATTGGTTGTTCTGGCTTCTCTTTCTTGGAATCTTCATGTTTCTTCCTCGTGTTTTTCTTTAGATCTTGGGTCCATGGAGTAGATTCCATGCCCTAAAGATTCCATTTCTTTCTTTCATCATAGGATCACGGATGTGGATGGACAACTAGGGATACTTTAAGGCTTCTCTTCGAAGAAGACTTCTTCTAAGGTCGAACTGAACACGTACTGCTTTTCATGTTTGCTACCATGGATATATACTTCATCATCTTCAATGGATCATAGGATTAGCTCCCTCCTAATCCTTTTTTCATGTATGAATACATGCTCTTCTTTATGGTGATATATAATCGACTCCCTCCATCTAGGAGAGTCCACATTTTCGTCTGCATCCTTATTGTCTTATGCAAAGCGTAATAAGTCTTTCTCCAATTTTCTCTTGATTGCTGACTTCTTTCTTCTAGGTTTCTTCAAGATTGATTTTGATTTCAGCTTATCTTGTAATAGATTCCACAAGATTTGTTTGATATATTTCATCCTTTCTTGTATATTGTCTGACTTGTACAATGATAGCAATCCTTATCTTGTTGTTCTTCCATATGTGTAGTTCTTCTTGGAACATATTATCTTCTAAGAGATAGATATACAAGATATATATAGAGATTATACAAACAAGATATGTACAAGAACTAATTAGAAGAGTATTGTTACCTTCAGAAGAAGAAATCTCTTTCATCCTGCTTGGTCTTCTTTGTAGGTTCCTTTTCTTTGGCAATTGATGCTTTGTGTGTCCATTTCCTTTTCTTTAGCTCGGGACGATGATTCTTGTAGTGACCATACCTTTGACAATTGAAGCATTGTACTTCTGAAATAAATTTCTCTTGATTTGGCTTCCTCCTTGAACCAAACTTCCTTTTGTTCCTAAAATTCTTGAATCTTGCTGTGAAGGCTTGATCATCGTACCTCTTTTGGGGTTTCTCTTTTTCACTGATCCTTGATTCTTCTTGAGCACAACAAGTCCAAAGTTCTTCAAATGTAGGATACTCCTTCCTTGTGTTCATGCTTGCGACAAATGCATCCCACGTCTTGGGAAGACCATTGAGTACTATGTTTACCAATTCTTTTTTTGAAATGATTTCTTCAATAGCTTGTAGTTGATGTCTTAACTGGGAGATCCTCACAAAGTATGATGTTATGCTATCATCATCATTCATTTTCATGTCACGGAGCTCATTCTTTAGACTCATTACTTGTCCAATGTTTTTGACTAAGAAGAGGTTTGTTAGGGCATTGTACATCTTCTTCGATGAGTCAAGGTGGGATATGTAGGGTATCAAGTGGTCTTTTATGGAATCCACTATGATACTCATGGAATTTACGTCACCCTATTTGAACTTCTCCATAGCTGCAACATTCTGTGGTTCCTTCTCTTTTCCTTCTTCAAACTCTGGCTTCACGATCTTTCCTTTCATGATATCCAACACTTTATTCTTAGCAAGGATGAGGTCAATCCTTGTCTTCCACTCTCTGAAGCTAGAAGCTCCATCTAACTTGTTTTCTGACTTCATTGAGTAAGTCATGGCTGCTTTGACTTGGTCAACCCTAGATTTGACCCAAAACTCAAACTTCACGTCTTGGCTTGCTGAGAGTATCAGGAGATGCACTAGGCTAGGGCACACTGATCTATCCAGATATTAGGTCAATCCATTCACTTAAGGTGCCTCAACAAGAGGATTAGGGTTTCTGCAACTGCACCTGCTAGTAACCCTAGCTGCAATGTTTTGGTGACTGCTCCTGCTAGAAACCCTAGTGACAGTTCTTCAATGAGCTCAATATCCTTATGGCTATGCTTCCTTCCAGTGGTTAGACTGAATGAAGGAGGTGTGGGCCCATAACTTGTTAGAATATGAAATATTGTGCTTGTTTTACCATTGATAGTACTATTGTCATCCAACCATAGGATGAAGCCACCCTTCGAGCACCTTAACCTTGACAGAGAATCACTCCGGAAGAAAACGCTAGGCTAGATAGCCAAACAAAGGGTAGCGCACCTTTCCCCAAGGATAACGCATCAACAAGAGCTGATCAGATAGTCCAAACCCTAACCAAGAGATAGTCCAAGCCAAACATGATCTTCTAGCTGCAATGATAGCTCTCCTCAAACCTGTGCACAAGACTGGGCACTGCAGTGCGCACAATTTGTTGCTCTACAATTCTGAGACTGCCTGCCAGAATGAGAACTGGCCTCCTGTATTTATACTAATTCTGGCTAACTACCTGGGTCGACTTCTCATTCTGGGTATCTGTCTATTCAGTATATATTAATTCTTCTGGCCGACTTCTTCTCTTGGAGGCTAATAACCTAATACAAGTTGTCTTCTTGAGTTGACATGTCTTCTAGGGTTATTAGCCAACTCATTAGGGTTTCTTCTTGCTTCTTGGATATTCTATTATCCTCAAGTCTACACGTGCAGGTAAATACCTCCCGCAACTACCATAATATCAACATCTTGAAGGAAGAAGATGCATGATGATGACACTCTAGCTCATGAGAGATTGACATATGGCCTTTGGAGGCCCAACGACTTGCATCTTGAGGCTCAACATCACCCTTCTAGGGAATGATGTCACCCTTTGAGGGTTTTAATTTATGTAAAATTCATTTTTCTAAATTGTAAAGGAAAATAAAGGGGGTCAGCCTCCTTTTAATTTGTTGTTGACATTTTTATGTGGACAAATTGGTTTATATGACCTCATATAAATAGAGGCCATCAGATTTTCATTTTAGACATAACTCACTTGAGAATTACATAACTCTTGGCTGAAATTTTTTCCCTACTTGGGCAACTCACTATCTCTTGTCTCTTATGCAAATGGATGCTTTACTTGTCTATTGGTGGAAGAAAGGATAGCAACTTCTCTTGGATGCTTGTTCTTGGAAATTGTGGTGGAATATCTTTGATAAGTGAGGGTTTTTCATGTTATCTCTTGGATTAGGTAAGAAATTTATGCAATCTTGTGTGTTTCTTCTTGATTTCAAGGTTAGTTTGTCAAATCCTTGGAGCAGTATAAAGGCATGCAATCTCCATCAAGGAAATTCTCTTCATTGTTATTGAAAAGGCTTAAAGGATTTCTATAATGAGTAAAAAGGCTTACATCCTTGTAGCAAGACCTTTCTAAGGTTTGTTTACTCTAGGGAGTAAAAGGGCTTACACCCCTAGAGGAGTAACAAACCTTATCCATTAACAAGAGACTCGACAACCCAATAGATAAGGCAATAATATGCATTGAAGATTGAATATTGTTGCATTGGTAAACGTGAATTTTGAGATATTGAATTGTTCAAGTGTTGATCTAAATTCTATATGGTATTAGCTCTCTTATGCTCTAAGGGAGTCTTTATTTTCCAAGTGATCTAATTACTGTAATAAACATTCAACTACAACCAACAGGGCTTCAACAAACTCACTCTCTTCCACTCTTTTACTCACTTTTTCTACCGGTGAAATTTACTTGCAAGCTGTCATAATTGATCCATTGTCTAAGAACTATTGTTTGAGTGTCTTACTTGTTGATTTTAATGGCTAGAACTTGTTGTTGTAGAATTTTTTTTCTACAACCATAAGGCTATTATAAAAATCCTCTAATAACACTTATTAACAACCCTCTCTTTCTATCAAAGTCTTGGCTTAAATATTGGAAGGTTGTCTACTAATTGCTAGCTTAATTTTCCAACATCATACACTTGATTTTGATGGTTTAATTTGTAGTTGTCATAGTCTCTTTACTACTAATATATATTTCCATACTGCTGCAATTTTGGGACAACAAGGTTTCTTGCTGATTCCCCATTGGTTTTGAGGCTTCTATAATCATATATTGTCTTGTTCGAGCAAGTCTAACATTTTTTTGTAGGTAAACAACCTTGGAAACCATTTACCACCTCCTAAAACTCTTTCCCCAAGCCTCATTCTCATCCTTGACCTATAGGTGTACTCTTTGAGCTCCTTACTTCTCCCATCACAATCCCCCTAGGGTCACCTGGGAAGCCTCCCTTGTGTTGGAATTGTCATTCACTAAAATGAGGGGGACATCTATTGAGGTGACAATAATAGGTGTTCCCAGTGGTGTCACACACTTGGTGTTTAGGTTGGGATTTCCCCAAACTACAAACTATGAGATAAATGTTTTGGTGTCGTTGTGGGGGAGGACTTTTAATCCTTTCTGACCCATAAAGACATTTGAGAAGTTATCCCAAAGCATTTCCCCCCTAGATTTTCCGACGAATCCATTGGAGGGAAGTTCCCTTTTCCTTTTTGATGATCTTTTCATAAAATCATCTGGCGACTCCACAACCTAAGAACCTACATTTTCCCTAAAAATATTCCCCAAGGAAGATTTAAGCCTTCCAAGGTTTAAAGAAGAAGGCCTCCTCATAATTCTCCTGTTTTCAAAACCTTATTTCAAGGTAGACTTCCCCTCGCTCCAATGGTTCATCCTTGGTCCAACAACCTTTACAAGCCATTAAATATGACCACTATCCCTGGGCATCCCAATACCATGCCCAAAGAGTCCCACAAGTGGTTTCCAAAGTTCATTGGGAACAATGTTGTCACACTTGAAGAACATCTTGAAGCTATTGGTGTGGCCATGGAAGACAATGGTATAGAACATGAAGATGTTGCGATGAAGATACTGGTTATGTCTCTTGATGAAAATGCTAAAAATGGGTATAAAGGCTTGCTCGAAAATCACTTGGCATCCTTTGAATCTTTTGTTAAATTGTTCGAGAGTAGATGGAAAACAAGGAAGGAAAACGTAATGCTATTAATGAAACTCACTCAAATCAAAAGGAAAGAAAATGAAACAATGAAGGAGTTTGACACTAGATTTGACAACTTGCATAATCAAATCCTGAAGGACTTATCTCCAACAGAAGCAACTATTCTCCTCCTTTACTTGAAAGCTTTCAAAGGATAGTTTGGTTTTATTGTTAATGAAGTGATGCTTGAAAATTTGGAAAAAGATAGATAGTATAATGCCCATATTGAATAACGTCTTATAAGCTCAAAGTTTGAGCCTTTTTTAGTTCCCTCGTATCAAAGAAGAACCTAAGACGAAGATTTCAACCAATAGTGTACAAGATCCAATTGCACTCTTGGCTCCAAAGTTTGATCAAATGAATGTCCAGTTTGTCCAGAGTTAAAACCAGATAATGAATAGGTTGAAAATTTTAGAAAGGAATCATTCTTCTTCAATACCTCAATTTATTAGACAAGAGAGGTAAAAAATAGGTTAGAAACCAAGGCCACAACAAGAGGCGAAGGTGCCTGACACCTTGGATCCTATTGGGATGGTTAGTATGGAGGGATCACCATGGTGTTTTCCTTTTCAAGAACCTCATTCAGAACATGTGTGTCTGAGACAAAGGGAAGAAGAAGGCCAGGGCCCTATAGACAGATTGAACTTCATTGATACAGTTTTTACCCACCAGGATGATGAACACATTGACATCACTGAGAAACAACTTCAAGATATTAGGAATCATGCACCTAGACAATCTCGGTTGGAAGTCTTGAACCAAATGGATGAAGACTTGAAGGACAAGTTGAGAAAAAAGGAAGTTCTGACATACTGAAGAAGAAACAAAGTTCCAGTCACACCACCTCAAGAAACAAAATAAGTGCCTCCACCTCCTCCACCTCCAGTTCGTGATTTAATTCCACAACCTGCACTTGCAGATGATGAGCTTCACCTAAATATATATGTACCAGACATGATGGGTGTTAGTAACAATTCTTGTCCTGAGCACAAGAGTATTCAGGTCCACAAGTTGCGCGAGAAGCGCCCAAGCGCAGCATGGAAAAATCCTGTTTCAGGCTGCCAAGCAAGTAAGCGGGCGAGATTATATTGTCGACGGTCTGGATTCATCCATAAGAGCAGATCGACATTCGGTGGGAAATCGCGGTTAGCGAAGTTGCACCGAGGTTAGCGAAATGGATTGCACCCATATTGTGTGCAGGGAAGGATAACAGCCGTCCATCCAGAGGATGCGTGGCGCGAGATTTAGGCATTCGGGAGTTCGAAGGGTGAAGGTTCCATGTTATCCTATATCTCGAAACCCCGAACCTCGAAAGCACCGAAGGCGCCCAAAGTTGGGCCTGCAGTGTCACGGAGCAGTCTCAGCCGTCCATCCAAAAGGAACACATGGTGTGCGATTAGGCCCCTCGCCTTTTCGCTCATCGCGACTCCGACGCACAAGTAGCAGCTCCCTCATATCCCTGAAACACGAAGTGCCAGGAGCGTCCAGGACCCGGGCCCACAATATCGCTGAGTGAGCTCCTGACCGTCAGATCTGAGAGGGACGCGTGGCACCAATTTAAGCCATCTCGGCGTTTCACTCATCGTGATTGTAAGGAGCAAGGATCAACCCCTTCCTATTCGCTAACACTGAAAGCGTTTTGAGAATAAAAAAAGGGTCACAGCTCGTGGTCACTTGGAAAATAAAAAGGAGCTGCGCAAGAGGGGCCAAAGGCGTCGAGTTCAGTCACAGAGGGGATCATCACGATCTCCAGGTGCCATTGGACCCGATCTCAATCCTTTTTTTTTCTTGGAGTAAATGAAGGTGAGAGGGGGTGGTTGAAACCTCTCCTCACTCATTAAGTATAAGGTATGGAGGATCTGGAAAGCTGTCTGTCCCAGAGGGTCCTGTGTACCGATTTTTCCAAAGAAGCCATGCCGAAGTCCTCGACTAGCCAGAGAAGTCTGCACACGCTAACTCGACACTTAATGGCTCAGCTACTCCCCTTACAGGAGCCATGCGTAGTTAAGGTGGCGTCTGAAGAAGAATATTAGTATGAGTTTGATTGAAGGGACACCATGCCTTGGATGATTGAGCACGCCTCTGTTAGGTGAATTTTCCTGAGTATATAGACTTAGTTCTTGTATTTTGTAAGCATGAATGGTTGAGCTAGGCTCCCGATTGTAAAGTTTTGATGAAGCATTGGTTGCTCTGGTTAATGTATAAGGCATTTGAGACTTCTTACTTTATGGAAGTCAACCTCTTTTCCATCTCTTTGTTTACTGTGTTAGAACAACTCAGAATTGGAGGATCCAGTCGAGTTGTAACTGTTATAGGATGATGTAGGTTGGATCATTGTAACAATTGCATTGTTTCTAATCAATTCCTGTGATTTTCTTAGCGCTGAACGACTTGGAATTGGAGGATCCAGTCGAGTCACCCTTCATCTCCTTGAAGCTCTGGACCAAGAGGATCTTGGCTTCTGAGTTTTTCATCCTCAAGCTTCTGAAGGCCTGTCGCCCGAGGTAGTCTTGCTCACCCTTCTCACAAGTCTTCCATCTACCACCCTTTAATCAATTTATTGACAGAAGTTGGATCAAGACCTCCCTTGCTTTCTACATACCAGGCCCGGTTTCCTGAGTTAAAGCTATATCTTCTTGAGTCTTTATCCATTCGATCACCCCATTAAACAAATCGTGACATAAAACTGATGGGCATTGGGCTATGCTCCCACAAGCAATCCAGGAGTGACTTCTAACGCTAACATTTCTGGCGCCGTTGCCGGGGACGAAGTTGAAGATTTTCCCCAGGATTGAATGACATTGAGCTTCTGATTCCGAAGGTGCATTGGGTATCAGAGCCTTTGAAGATTGCTACTGTGCACCTAGCGACTCCATTGTGACAACTCCACTGTGGCGAATCTGCCGTGTTAATTGTGGATTTTAGAGGCAGACACACACGGTCCCATCCACAACTGCCTCTATCCACACCTAAAACTGATCCGGAGGTGGTTCTCAGAAAAGGAAAGGCCTCTGAAGAAGAAGCTTCCACTGTCGAAACAGGTAATTCACCATCTCCTTCCATGGGAACTCCATTTTCTCCTCCTAAGTTTCTTAACAGACCTCTTTCAGAGGTTTCCCGTTTCCTAAATTTTGGGAGTGTTCCTGCTAAGTTTTCCCCTCCTGGTCTAGGATTGGAGGGAGAAATCCTTGTCACTCCCCTCTCCTTTGAAGATGTACCTTGGCGTAGACCCAGGACTACAAAATATTTACCCACTCCTATCTTTACCACTCATCCTATTGTTACTATTATCACTCCTGCAGAAAGATGAGCATCTGCTGATTTGAAGCTGTTAGCCTTCTCTTTAAATCCCCTCTTGTTTCCCATTCCACTTCGAGACTCTTTCCCAGTAGCCCCTTTGCGAAATCCTTCTCCTCCAATTTCTCCTCCACCTAATGTTCCTATGGCTGGTGCTAATCCCCCTCTAAATAGAATGGACGCCATATTTGCTTCCAGATATGCTCCCTTAATCCTACCCCATCCTATTAATCCTCTCCCTGCTGGAGATTACTTGAAGTATATGCCCAAATTCACTGGAGAAGGGGACATAACTGCGGAAGAGCACCTGGCTTCTTTCTACAGTTATGCAGACAACCTGAACATTGAAAATGAAGATTTCTGGATGAGAGTCATCATCCAAAGCCTGGATGGTGAGGTGAGGAAGTGGTTTGGAGGATTGGCCCTCGGATCTATTGCTGGGATCGAAGCCCTGTATAGTACTTTCCTGAGGCAGTGGGGAGATAGGAAGGATTTCATGTATTACATGACAAAGTTCGGGTCTTTGAAGAAGATGAAAGGAGAGTCTGTCTCTGACTTCTCCAAAAGATTCAATAAGATGTATAATAAAATTTCTGTCGAAATAAAACCCTCAGAAGCCTCGGCCAAGATTTCTTATGCTAGTGCGTTTGGCCCCAATTTATGTCTTTTATTGAGGGAAATAAGAGCCACCTCCTTAGCTCAAATGCAATATGCGGCCATAGAAGTGGAATCCAATGTATTAGTAGCTGATAGACTGAGGAACAAGGCCGACACAGACAGAAGAAAGGGAAGATCAGAAACCTCAACTTCTGTCCCATCGGTGCCCTACCCTCAAGTGGATGAACTGAACAAGATGGTGAAGTCTCTGTCCACAGAGATGGAAAGAATGAAGGTGGAGAGGAGGCAAGCATACAAGGGCCCTCAAAACGCCGAAAACAAAGGAGGTTTCAGGAGGCCAAACAATATCACTTCCCCCACTGTGAAAAGAGAGAGGGGAAGAGACAGAGAAGACCATAAAATTCAGGCCCCTTTTTAAAACAATTTTGTGGTCGAGGAGGAAGAAGGGGAAACAGATGAGCTTGATCCTGAAATCCATTGCTTCGGGGACACTCCTCATTTTCCTCATCTCACTCAATCAGCATACGAGGAGTCTCTCATGGACAATCAACTAAATGAACTGAGCAAGGGAGACAAGGCTAGTGGTAGCCAAGGCAGGTATGATATGAGGTCTAAGAAAAAGACAGTAGTACCTGATGTTCTTGAGCAGTTCACTAGAACAGAGAAACCTGCTAATGAAGTAGCAAACAGTCACATAGGTAAGAAGCCCCAACCCCTCTCTCCCATAGTCCAGAGTCATGTTCCCGAAATAAGAGAAATCCCAAAGCTTACATCTTCTTTTAATTTCGAGCATGAAATTCAAAAGATCAGGATCCCTGTGCCCCTGACCGAATTGATTAAACATGAAGGGTTCAAGAAAAGCTTCTCTGAGCTTTTACAGTTTGAGGTCTCAGGCCTTCCCATAGACTCCATCAATCTGCAAGATGAAAAGCCTGCAGTTATTCTAGGTCCTATGGTAGAAGACAGGAATGACTCATCCCCTCCTTTCTACACTTCCTTGAACATACATGACAAGGTACTACACAACTTCTTGATGGATTCGGGGGCTTCTCACAATCTCATGCCCAAAACTGTCATGTAAGAGTTAGGGATAGAAGTCACCCGGGCCTATCATGACCTTTATTCCTTTGACTCCAGAAAAGTTCAATGTCTAGGGGTTATCAAAGACCTGGTCGTGACCTTGTTTCAGCTGCCCATGAAAAGTGTGGTCATGGATATTGTAGTGGTTGATGTCCCCCCCAAGTTTGGTATGTTGTTATCAAGATCTTGGATAAAAAGATTGGGGGCAACTTTGCAGATGGACCTCACATATGCTACTATCCCAATGTTTGGTGGAGAACATAGGAGGCTATAGAGGGAAGCCCAACTGGCCTATATAATCAGTGATGAAGCCAACCCTACCAACCATCCCATTTTTGCCTTGGACACTGATTTAGGTTCCAGTGTACTACAACTCACTAATGCTCCCGAGCCTCCTCTAAAACTTAGAAAGCCACCCACCACTTCCCATAGATTTCCTCCCTCCATCACCCCCGTTTGGAAGATGTTCTTTGATGGAGCCTTTTCCAGGGAAGGCGTTGGAGCTGGGGTCCTTTTTGTGTCACCTGCTCAGGAAACCATATCTTTGTCATACAAACTAGAATTTGAAGCTACCAACAATGTGGCAGAGTATGAATCTCTTGTCCTGGGATTAAGAGCTACAAGGGAAATGGGAATTCAGAAAGTAGCAGTGTTCGGAGATGTAGAGTTGGTGGTTCAGCAGATTAGAAACGCTTATCAGGCTAAGCATCCTCGACTCAGAAGCTACAGAAATGAGGTATGGGACTTAATTGACAGTTTCTTCTTAGCATTCAACATTTCTTTTGTCCCAAGAGAGAAGAACACAGTGGCATATTCCTTGGCTACATCAGCGAGCAATTTCAAAGTACCCTTGCTGCCCAAATTCAGATATGATGTAGAAGTAAGATACAGGCCCTCCATACCTGACAACGTCAAACATTGGAAGGTTTTTGAGGATGATCTTGAGATCAAGAAATTCTTGGAGTCTGTTGAAGAATTTTCAGAGATGCATATCGACCAAGACTCCATCTCTGAAGAAGAGCTTGATGGGGGTAAGTTTCTGAGTAAAATAGCAGAGCGTAACATTGTGTAGCTCCCCAACAACCATATTCCAAGAGGACTGGTTCCTTTTGAAAGAATTTTTGATAAAAATGATGTGTCATTAAAAGGGGAAATATCGGAGGATGACTTTGATACTATTCAGTGCAACATTGGCACTGAGAGTGAGCCCAAGTTATTCAAATTGTCAAGAAGTCTGACAAAGGAGAAGAGGTCTGAATATGCTGGACTTTTGAGGGAATTTGCTGATGTGTTCGCCTGGACCTACGAAGACCTCAAAAAATATGACACTTCTGTCATTGAGCACAAAATCCCGTTGAAAAAGGAGGCAAAGCCATTTAGGCAGAAGCTAAGACAGATCAATCCTATGCTGCTGCCTATTATGGAGAGGGAAGTGAAGAAGTTGCTACAGGCCCAGATCATTGTACCACTGAGATATTCAGAGTGGGTGGCCAACTTGGTACCAGTAAGGAAAAAGAATGGAGAAATCAGACTCTGTGTAGACTTCAGAAACCTGAACAGGAGATCACGAAAGGATAACTACCCATTTCCAAAGATGGAACATATACTGCAGAGGGTGACAGGAGCATCCAGGATGTCCATGATCGATGGTTTCTCTGGCTACAATCAAGTCTCGGTTCTGCCTGAGGACAGGGAAAAGACGACATTTACCACTCCATGGGGCACATTCATGTATGCCAAGATGCCTTTTGGATTGATGAATGCAGGGGCAACGTTTCAACGTGCCATGGACATAACGTTCATTGGGGAAAAGGATAAATTTGTGGTCGTCTATCTGGACGACATCACAATATTTTAAAAATATGATAAAGAACACTGTTGTCATCTCAAGAAGGTTTTCCTGAAATGCAGGAGTTTTGGCATTTCATTAAACCCCAAGAAATCTTTGTTCGCCATGCAGGAGGGAAAGTTACTAGGCTACATAGTATCAGCGGAAGGAGTCAAGATCGATCCTAGTAGAGTTGAGGCAATACAAGCCTTATCAGTCCCGAGGTCCAAGAAGGAGGTCCAATCTTTCCTTGGTAAGATTAATTTTTTGAGGAGGTTTGTGCCTAACTTTGTTGAGGAGGTAAAACTTATAACATCAATGTTAAGGAAAGGAAATGAAGTAAGGTGGACTTCTGAATCGCGAAAATCCTTTGAGAAAATAAAGAAAGCCCTAACTGAAGCCCTTGTGCTTATCAGTCCCGATTACTCAAAGGACTTCGTTATTTTCTCCTTTGCCTCACCTGACACGGTGGCTGTTGTTTTATTATAGACAAACGAGGTTGGGCTAGAGAAGCCTATTGCCTATTTCAGTCGAGCATTGAGGAATTCCGAAGTCAGGTATGACACCATGGAAAAGCAGGCCTATGCCCTGGTAAAGGCT
Source organism: Picea engelmannii (assembly GCA_009831015.1). Classification (NCBI taxonomy): domain Eukaryota; kingdom Viridiplantae; phylum Streptophyta; class Pinopsida; order Pinales; family Pinaceae; genus Picea; species Picea engelmannii. The sequence continues at coordinate 101,418 of ML780212.1, forward strand.
CTCAAGGCCTTTAACATCTATGTCCTGTAGTCAAAAGTCATTGCTTATGTCCCCTCAGCTGCTGTTAAAGACATTCTGATTCAGCCTGACATAAAAAAGAGGAGGAGTAAATGGATATCCAAGATTCTGGAATTTGACCTGGAAATAAAGCCTACCAAATTGATCAAAGGTCAAGGTTTAGCCAAGCTGTTGGCTGAAGCCAATTGCCAAGATTTGGGGGTAAGTTTCATCAACGAATGCTTAGGAATTCAGCAGGGTCAACTGTCTAAAAGAGACCCTCAAAGGGAGCCCCCACTGGATCGATGTCCCTGGTATAAGGATGTCATATATTTTCTGCAAGAGTTGCGGCCTCCAGACGGCCTGCAAAGAAACAAGGCAAAAGCTCTGAAGCTCAAAGAAATCAGATACTGCCTTATCGATCAAGTTCTATATTGGAAAGATCCCCTGGGATTTCTTTTGAAATGTGTAGATTCGCAAGAGGCTGACAAGATTATGGTTGAATTTCATGACAACCTATGTGGAGGGCATCATTTCTGGAAAACTACATCTTACAAAATCCTCAAGGCTGGATACTACTGGCTCACCGTGTTCACTGACGTCTGCAGAAGGGTCAGAGCTTGCATCAAATGTCAAAGATTTGCAGGAAAACAACAACTCAAGTCCTTGCCATTAAATCCTATGGTTGTTTCAGGACCTTTCCAGCAGTGGGGCCTATATTTCATTGGATAAATTCACCCCGCTTCCAGTGGGAAGCACAGATGGATCTTGACTGCTACAGATTTCTTTACCAAGTGGATTGAAGCTATCCCCACCAAGAATGCTTCCCACAAGGTAATCATTGGATTCCGGGAGGAACTCATCACAAGATTCGACTGCCCAAGTAAGATTTTCACTGATAACATGGCCTCTTTCAGGGATGAGCCATTAGCCAAGTTCTGTGAGCAATTCAGGATCAAACTGATTCACTCCACCCCATATTATCCCCAGGGCAACGGTTTAGCAGAGTCCTCCAACAAAAGCTTGATAAGGATCATCAAAAGATTGTTGGAAGACAACAAGAAGGCCTGGCATTCAAGATTGAAGTTTTCTCTATGGGCCGATCGAGTGGCTACGAAGAGATCTATAGGCGTCTCTCCTTTCCAATTAGTCTATGGAGTGGAGGCTGTTTTTCCTTCTCATTTATCCATTCCTGTAGCAAAACTCCTCTAGGATCATCAAGAGGAGCTTGATGAAATGATCAGAAGAATTCATCAGATAGTGGAGGTCCAGTAGGCCAGGGAATAGGTAATGGACAGAATTCAGGACCATCAACAAAGGATCAAGCAGGTTTTTGATAAGAAGGCCAAGAAGGAAGAGTTTCAGATAGAAGACCTGGTACTGAAATGGGATGCTCCTAAACAATATAAAGGCAAGCACGGAAAATTCGAAGCCCTGTAGATCGAGCCTTTCAAAGTCTCTGAAGTATTCTCAAATAATACCTACAGGTTATGGGATTTGAAAGATCGAGAAGCTTTTAATGGCCCTGTGAATGGGCATTTCCTAAAAAGATTTTTCGCTTGAGCCGCACATGGCTCTTTCGCGATTGTAAATATTTTTTTTCTTTCGGTCTTTAAGTTTTAAATAAATGACCCCATGGCCCAATAGCAAGGCACTGGAACTGTAAAATGAGTCCTTAGAGCATCGCAGGGATGACTCTATCCCCCATGGAGCCTAATGTTAGTAACAATTCTTGTCCTGAGCACAAGAGTATTCAGGTCCACAAGTTGCGCGAGAAGCACCCAAGCGCAGCACGAAAAAATCCTGTTTCAGGATGCCAAGCAAGTAAGCGGGCGAGATTACATTGTCGACGGTCTGGATTCATCCATAAGAGCAGATTGATGGTCGGCGGGAAATCGCGGTTAGTGAAGTTGCGCCGAGGTTAGCGAAATGGATTGCGCCCATATTGTGTGCAGGGAAGGATAGTAGCCGTCCATCCAGAGGACGCGTGGCGCGAGATTTAGTCGCATCGACGTTTCGACATTCGGGAGTTCGAAGGGTGAAGGTTCCATGTTGTCCTATATCTCGAAACCCCGAACCCCGAAAGTGCCGAAGGCGCCCAAAGTCGGGCCCGCAGTGTCATGGAGCAGTCTAAGCCATCCATCCAAAAGGAACACGTGGTGCGCAATTAGGCCCCTCGCCTTTTTGCTCATCGTGACTCCGACGCACAAGGAGAAACTCCCTCATATCCCCGAAACGCGAAGTGCCAGGAGCGTCCAGGACCCGGGCCCATAATATCGCTGAGTGAGCTCGTGACCGTCAGATCTGAGAGGGACACATGGTGCCAATTTAAGCCATCTCGGTGTTTCTCTCATCGCGATTGTAAGGAGCAAGGATCAACCCATTCCTATTCGCAAACGCTGAAAGCGTTTTGAGAATAAACAAAGGGTCACAGCCCGTGGTCACTTGGAAAATAAAAAGGATCTGCGCAAGAGGGGCCAAAGGCATTGAGTTCAGTCACAGAGGGGATCATTGAGATCTCCAGGTGCCATCGGACCCGATCTTAATCCTGTTTTTCGCTTGGAGTAAATGAAGGTGAGAGGGGGTGGTTGCAACCTCTCCTCACTCATTAAGTATAAGGTATGGAGGATCTGGCAAGCTGTCTGCCCGAGAGGGTCCTGCGTACCAATTTTTCCAAAGAAGCCATGTCGAAGTCCTCGACTAGCCAAAGAAGTCTGCACATGCTAACTCGACACTTAATGGCTCAGCTACTCCCCTTGCAGGAGCCATGCGCAATTAAGGTGGCGTCTGAAGAAGAATATCAATACGAGTTTGACTGAAGGGACACCATGCCTTGGATGACTGAGCATGCCTCTGTTAGGCAAATTTTCCTGAGTATATAGACTCAGTTTTTGTATTTTGTAAGCATGAATGGTTGAGCTAGGATTTCGATTGTAAAGTTTTGATGAAGCGCTGGTTGCTCTGGTTAATGTATAAGGAATTTGAGACTTCTTACTTTATGGATGTTAGCCTCTTTTCCATCTCTTTGTTTAACGTGTTAGAACAACTTGGAATTGGAGGATCCGGTCGAGTTGTAACTGTTATAGGATGATGTAGGTTGGATCATTGTAACAGTTGCATTGTTTCTAATCGGTTCCTGTGATTTTCTTAGCGCTGAACGACTTGGAATTGGAGGATCCATTTGAGTCACCCTTTAGCTCCTTGAAGCTCTGGACCAAGAGGATCTTGGCTTCTGAGTTTTTCATCCTCAAGCTTCTGAAGGCCTGTCACCCTAGGCAGTCTTGCTCACCCTTCTCACAAGTCTTCCATCTACCACCCTTTAATCAATTTACTGACAGAAGTTGGATCAAGACCTCCCTTGCTTTCTACATACCAGGCCCAGTTTTCTGAGTTAAAGCTATATCTTCTTGAGTCTTTATCCATTCAATCACCCCATTAAACAAATCGTGACATAAAACTGATGGGCGTTGGGCTCTTCTCCCGCAAGCAATCCAGGAGTGACTTCTGACGCTAACAATGGGGACGATGAATATGTCGATACCCATGGTAGATATGTGCAAGATTCCTTTCGTAAGAAAAGAAGTTTTGAAGGAACTGAAGGTACAAGATGAAATAGGGGATCCTCTGGTCATCCTAAATACTATGTAGCATGGGATCCCGAGAGAAGAGGATCCTCCTTTCTTTCTTTCCTTTGGAATAAATGGTTTCCATTTGAATAATTGTATGTTTGATTTTGGAGCCTCGACAAATGTGATGTCTCTAAAATTTATGAAACAACTTGGTTTGCATATAACTCATCCTTATGGAAACATTTGTGGTATTGATTCAAGAAGGGTGAAAGTATAAAGTCTCATAGAATATGTGGATGTATATCTTCAAGATTTCCCCCACATCATCCTCATCATGAATACAATTGTGATTGATGTACCCGATGCTTGTGGGATGCTCTTGTCGAGAAATTGGTCTGTGATCCTTGGAGGTTTTATCAGTATGGACCTCACTCATGCACACATCCCTATGGGGGATGGGATGTTTGAGATATTATATAGTCAACATGTCGCAAAGAATCATGTGTTTGATCCAAATAGTGTTGATTATTGGAGTGATTTTGAATATTATGTGGCACCTCAGGTTATTGAGTATGATCCTTAGGATTTACCTTTTATGCAAGAAGATTTTATTGATACATACTTATGAATATAGATAAGTATAAATAAAATATTGTAGAATACGAGGGAAAGGATATGGGATCCATCAAGATACTCAAGAAATATGAGGATAATAAATACCAAGAATGAGAAAAGGATATCAAAGAAATGGTAAAGGCCGATCCACATACACAACCTTATATTGAAGACATCCGTTATGTTGATTTTGACGATGGAAGCCTTTCCTTCATGTGGGATAAGAGGGAGGGAAAGCCTAAGTATGATAAGATGAGTGAAGTTTTATGGATAGGCCCTTACATCATCAAGAAGAAATTTGAGAAGGGAGCTTACTATTTATATACCATGGATGGGAGGAATATTCCATTATCAGTTGATGGGTCTATCCTCTGACCCTATATTGATGAGACTTGATCTCCATGGGCCTCAGGCCCTATGTAAGTAGGTAGGTCATTTTAATTTCTTGTATTTGCATTTTATGTGTTAATCATAGTGTAGTTGCATTTGTTTCATGGTTTATTTTCATCTATGCTGTTGTTATGGTACATTTTCTTGAATCATATTACATGTTAGTTAAAAGTTTTTGAAAAACACAAATTTTTTCTTTTTAAGGAATAGTTTTTAGTAGTTGAATTTTTAAGTTTTGATTATATGAATAAAGGGTTAGAAATCCACCCCTCGATGCTATAATATGTTGTTTGAGTATGTTTAGGCACAATTCTTACCAAGATATGCTAAGGTTCTCATCTATGGCGAGAACATGTTCCCATGTAGGAGCTAGATGTTATCCCCCCAAGATAGGGGTAACTAAGGAGATGATGTATTAAGGCCCATAGGTTGAAGACATGGAGTGCAAAGATCCATATGAGCAGGCATATCCCCTCCTCGCACCACACATCACCATTGATCGACAACACTAGTGTCCACCACACCAGCTTATCCCACAGAGGGAAACATGTCTTGCTTCATGAGGTAACAAGTTCGGTCTCGTGGTAAGTGTCATTTTAATAATTGAAGCATTTGAGCATGTTGTAAAGATTCCTTTCTTGATTATTAAAACATTTGCTTGGAAATTATACCTTTTGCCTCATTTCACCTTGGTCATTGACATGGTTTCCTAGTAAGTGGGTCACCCTTGGGAAAAGGGTTGCTACTAGGGGGTCTCCTTGAAGGGTCATCGTACCCTTCCTGCACATACTTATCACTTTCCACGCCTCTTCCCTTTCATTTCCTCATCTTTTTGGTTTTCAGGCTTGTTGATCCCAAGAAGGGCTTATACCTCATTTCATGGGAAGAAGGGGATAAAGGCCCAAAGGTGTTGTAGCTGGAAAAATATAAAAGCCATAAATTATCATCTATATGATCGCCCTAAGATCCTGAGAGAAATAAAATCATTCTCCATAAAAAATTGAAGGTCCTTATAAAAAAAGAAAACACATAATTAATAAATGTCCTGCTTGTTGGGGGAATGCATTTGTGGTGTCTTTTACTTTCCTTGCATATGGAAGTCAATGTGTTCCTAAATTCAAGTGGCATTGTGATGCTCTTTACTTTCCATTGCACATAATACTCAATGTTTTGGACCATACTAAATTAACATAAATAAAGGGTTTGGAAAAATGTTGCATTGCAAACAAGGATGCAACACACCCTCTACAAATGCACCCATAAATGAGACAACATGAGCCCTTGTGTATCAAGAAACCCCATGCCCAAAGTCACACCCCCATCCACCGCATACTCTTTTACATGACTTCGAGTGGGTCTTCTTGGGAAACACTCCTTCAATTGGGGATTGATCTACCCAATAAGGCACCATGACAATCCCATACTTAAATTTGGCAAATTTTATAAGGACTTTGAGCATTTGTTTAGTTTGAAAAGGGGAGATTTAATGCACTTGTTCGGGTGGTTATTTTATTAAATATATATTACTTGGCATGGTGCATGTGACTTGTGGACCCTTGGAGGGTGTACTTGTTTTTTATTTGTAGGACCTTGGCAGGTGAAGAGTCACTCCATGGAGGAATTATGCCATTTTGACCTTCATGGGGGGTTGAAGACCCCAAGGATGGATGCCATACCCCACAAGATGGGTAGAGGACCCCAAAGGTCTTGTGCACATGAGGTGATGAATGTTTCCTTTGGAGAAACCTTGCCAAACCTAAAGGATGACATAGTATCCCCTTTCACTTGGACGATGGCCTTAGGAGGCCTAGGACATCACCTTCTATGCCTCAACATCATGTGAAGGATAGGGTTTTGGTGGGTTTGATTGTTATGGGAGTGATGGATGTGGCTTGAAGGAAGAAGATGCATGATTATGAAACTATCTCATGAGAGATTGACACATGGCATTTGGAGGTTCAATGTCACCCTTCTAGGGCATGACGTCATGCTTTAAGGGTTTTTCTTTATGTAAAATTCATTTTTGTAAACTGTAAAGGCAAATAAAGGGGGTCAAGCTCCTTTTAATTTGTTGTTGACATTTTTATGTGAACAAATTAGTTTAGATGGCCTCATATAAATATAGGCCATCTCATTTTCATTTTAGACATAACTCACTTGAGAATTACATAACTCTTGACTAAATTTTTCACCCTACTGGGAAATTCGCTATCTCTTGTCTCTTATGAAAATGGATGCTTTACTTATCTATTGGTGGAATAAAGGCTAGTGACTTCTCTTGGATGCTTGTTCTTGGAAATTTTGGTGGAATATCTTTGATAAGTGAGGGTTTTTCATGTTATCTCTTGGATTAGGTAAGGAATTTCTGCAATCTTGTGTATTTCTCCTTGATTTCAAGGTTATTTTGTGAAACCCTTGGAGGAGTATAAAGGCATACAACCTCCATCAAGGAATTTCTCTTCATTTTTATTGAAAATGTTTAAAGGATTGCTACAAGGAGTAAAAAGGCTTATAGCCTTGTAGCAAGAATTTTATAAGGTTTGTTTACTGTAGGGAGTAAAATGGATTACACCCCTAGAGGAGTAGTAATAAACCCTAGCCATTAATAAGAGACTCCATAACCCAATGTATAAGGCACCAATCTATGCATTGGAGATTGAACGTTGTTTCATCAGTAAACGTGAATTTTGAGATATTGAATTGTTTAAGTGTTGATCTAAACTCTATATGCTATTATCTTATTCCCTAAGGGTGTCTTGATTTTCCAAGTGATCTAACTACTGTAATAAAAATTCAGCTAGAACCAATAGGGCTGCAACAAACTCACTCTCTTTCATTCTTTTACTCACTTTTTCTACCGATGAAATTTACTTGCAAGCTATCGTAATTGATCCATTGTCTAAGAGCTATTGTTTGAGTGGCTTACTTGTTGATTTTAGTGGCTAGAAATTGATGTTGTATCAAAATTTTTCTACAACCATACGACTTCTATAAAACCATGATGATAACACTTATTAAAAACCATCTCTTGCTATCAAAGTCTTGGTTTAAATATTGGAAGGTTGTCTACTAATTACTAGCTTAATTTTCCAACACCATACACTTGATTCTGATGGTTTAATTTGCAGCTGTCATAGTCTCTTTACTGCTGATATGTATTTCCATATTGCTGCAATTTTTGGTGAACAAGGTTTCTTGTTGATTCCCCATTGGTTTTGAGGATTCTATCATCATATATTGTCTTGTTCGGGTAGGTCTATCATTTTTTTTCTGGTACAGAACCATGGAAACCATTTACCACCTCCTAAAACTCGTTCCCCAAGCCTCATTCTCATCCTTGACCTTGACCTATATGGGTACTCTTTGATCTCCTTGCTTCTCCCATAATAATCCCCCTAAGGTCACTCGATAAGCCTCCCTTGTGGTTGAATTTTCCTTCACTAAAATGAGGGGGAAATCTATTGAGGTGACAGTGTTAGGTGTTCCCAGTTGTGTTACACAATTGGTGTTTGGGTTGGGATTTTCCCAAACTACAAACTATGCGATAACAAGTACAACTTAAAATGATATTTTCGACAATAGAAATAGTTCATGGCAACCAATAATATGTTAAAACACCAATATTTCATATATTATCTCAAATAGTTGTAGAAGAGACCTATAATATCATCCCTATACTCATTAGAAATCACAACAACATAAACATTCTAAATACCAAGCACATAAATAATTCATATGATCGGTCTTCATTAAAACACAAATGACAAACACATTTAAGGATAAGTCCCAAACACATTTGATATAGTTATGATTTCAAAAATAACTTCTTCTCTTTGTATCTATGGCAATAAGAGTATCAATAGTCTACACAATGGATAAAAATCCTTTAATACATTCAACAAAATCTCTTTTATATGATAAGATAGACTCCTCAGTTCTTGCGACTCTTCACTTTGTTTCCTTTTGTTTTGTCATTTTACATTTCAAATCCCTCTTACATTTTCATAAATGAATAGGTAAGTGTAATAAATGAAATTTGAAGAGACCGTTGAGCAATCATTTTTCATTTTATTTGTTGTTCATGAGTGATATTTTTTGAAAATATCATTAACTTTTCCCATGGGCATCCTCTTTTGGTATTTGAGTTATTATAGACACTACTGGTGTTAGTATTTTGATTAAGATCATCCTGTATTCTTATTATTTTCCTTATCCTTCTAGCATGCTCTTGCATGTCCGATTTTGACTCCTGTAGCTTCATATATGATTTCTTGAACATGCACAACCCATTTTCTGATTAAATTTGGGCCTCTTCTGTTTACTTTATTTTATGAGAATTTTTACCCTCAATCTATCAATATTTGTTGTACCATCATGTTCTATTCTCTGTTATCTTTCCGACGAGCTATCCTAGGCATGATTTCGTTTCCTGTAGCCCCAAATATGGTCGTTTGAAGTTTGCATAGTCAATCCCCCCCCCAAATTCATGACCTTCTATTTTTCACATTTTCAGGGATTTTTCATCATTGTTTTGGCTTAAAATCCCTTCCTAATGCATCCTCCATCTTGATACCTTTCCAACAAGGTATCTTGGGCTCGAGTTTGACACATGTAGCTCAAGATATGTCTGTTTGAAATTCGACGCTCAATAACCCTTGATATGCTTGTGGGTGAATTTGGGCCGTTGATCTTAAACCAAAAAATCATTGTACCACATGCATGAGGTAATTCAATACTAAATGATTAATATAGTTTTTATCCCCTTTAGTTTATTTGTGTAAGAACCTAGAGAAGGCATGGGACATAGGGCTTGTGTTGTAATTCTGACCAATTACCATAGTGAAAATAGGAAAATAAAAATAAATTAAAATTAAAATCACATATGTGAAATCAAAATTAATAAAAAAAAATTAATAAAATTATCCCCTAACCCACGTGAAAATAAAAA